>JAJJBR010000739.1:0-18948 GCA_022817965.1 Solanum lycopersicoides
TTATGGCATGCCACGCCCGACGTCGTTCGACCGTTAGTGCTGTCCAAGGGTGATGATGGCATGCCACGCCAACGTCGTTCGACCGTGCGTGCTGATCAAAGGCGATGATGGCATGCCACGCCCGACATCGTTCGATCGTGCGTGCTGCCCAAGTGGCGATGATGGCATGCCACGCCCGATGTTGTTCGACCGTGCGTGCTGATCAATGGCGATGACGGCATGCCACGCCCGACATCGTTCGACCGTGCGTGCTGCCAAGGGCGATGAGGGCATGCCACGCCCGACATCGTTCGACCGTGCGTGCAGATCAAGGGCGATGACGGCATGCCACGCTCGACGTCGTTCGACCGTTAGTGCTGATCAAGGGCGATTACGTCATGCCATGCCCGACTCGTTCGACCATGCGTGCTGCCCAAGGGCGATGATGGCATGCCACGCCCGACGTCGTTCGATCGTGCGTGCTGCCCAAGTGGCGATGATGGCATGCCACGCCCGACGTGTTCGACCGTGCGTGCTGCCCAAGGGCGATGATGGCATGCCACGCCCGACGTCGTTCGACCGTGCGTGCTGCCCAAGGGCGATGAGGGCATGCCACGCCCGACGTCGTTCGACCGTGCGTGCTGCCCAAGGCGATGATGGCATGCCACGCCCGACGTCGTTCGACCGTGCGTGCTGATCAAGGCGATGACGGCATGCCACGCCGACGTCGTTCGACTGTGAGTGCTGCCCAAGGGCGATGATGGCATGCCACGCCCGACGTCGTTCGACCGTGCGTGCTGATCAAAGGCGATGACGGCATGCCACGCCCGACGTCGTTCGACCGTGCGTGCTGCCCAAGGGCGATGATGGCATGCCACGCCTGATAACGTCCGACCGTGTCAACGAGTCCAAAGGCGATGATGGCATGCCACGCCGACGTCGTCTGACCGTGTGCTGCCCAAGGGCGATGATGGCATGCCACGCCCGACGTCGTCCCACCGTGTCAACTAGTCCAAAGGCGATGATAGCATGTCACGCCCGACGTCGTTCGACGTGCGTGCTGTACAAGGGCGATGATGGCATGTCACGCCCGACGTCGTTCGACCGCACGTGCAGACCAAGGGTGAATTTTGCAGTCCAAGCCTGTTCTGCGCAGGCCTTGGCAGATGCCGCCTGGCGGCGGACGTGGAACGCCCGTGCTGCGTACGCAGACTCATTTGCCCCTTGACATCTCACTTGGCTTTACAATCGCACCCCACATCCCGAAAAACCTCCTACAGCGACATCGATATTAGTCCCTTAACATGTCATTAGGCTTGACAAATGAGCTCAACGTCACGAAAAACCTCGCAACGGGGCGTAGTTATTGGACAAGTGTTTGATCGTAGTAGAACGCATATCTCAACACTTAGCGGCAAACTAGTGAAGTTCACGTGCCATGTTATTCTCATGCACTCATATTTCAACACTTGGTTATTTTTTCACTTCCAAGGATGCAAGCTTTACATGAACCTCTCATTTGAAAAGTTAGAAACAACTGGATTTGAGGTTGGGTGAGGGGGGACGTGGGGGGGGACGAATCGGAGCGACAAAGGGCTGAATCTCAGTGGATCGTGGCGGCAAGGACACTCTGCCACTTACAATACCCCGTCGCGTATTTAAGTTGTCTGCAATGGATTAAACCCGCCGCTCGATGGAAATTGTACTTCAAGGCGGTCACCGCGACGAAATGGGGGTATGCGCTCTTCGGGGCTATTTTGACCTTGAAAATGGGTCGGAATGGCCGTCAGGGCTAACCAGATGCATAGACAATGTCTTGACGGACGTCCACAAAAATTTTGGAACTTTTGACGTCGGGATTCGGATCACCCAAAAAATGGTGTGCTATAGCACACGAAAAATCGTCGAAATGGGGGTATGCGCTCTTCGGGGCTATTTTGACCTTAAAATGGGTCGGAATGGCCGTCAGGGCCAACCGGATGCATAGCCAACGTCTTGACGGACGTCCACAAAATTTTTTGGCACTTTTGACGTCGGGATCCGGATCACCCAAAAAATGGTGTGCTATAGCACACGAAAAATCGTCGAAATGGGGGTATGCGCGCTTCGGGCTATTTTGACCTTCAAAATGGGTCGGAATGGCCGTCAGGGCCAACCGGATGCATAGCCAACGTCTTGACGGACGTCCACAAAATTTTTGGCACTTTTGACGTCGGGATCCGGATCACCCAAAAAATGGTGTGCTATAGCACACGAAAAATCGTCGAAATGGGGGTATGCGCGCTTCGGGGCTATTTTGACCTTCAAAATGGGTCGGAATGGCCGTCAGGGCCAACCGGATGCATAGCCAACGTCTTGACGGACGTCCACAAAAATTTTTGGCACTTTTGACGTCGGGATCCGGATCACCCAAAAAATGGTGTGCTATAGCACACGAAAAATCGTCGAAATGGGGTATGCGCGCTTCGGGGCTATTTTGACCTTGAAAATGGGTCGGAATGGCCGTCAGGGCCAACCGGATGCATAGCCAACGTCTTGACGGACGTCCACAAAAATTTTGGCACTTTTGACGTCGGGATCCGGATCACCCAAAAAATGGTGTGCTATAGCACACGAAAAATCGTCGAAATGGGGGTATGCGCGCTTCGGGGCTATTTTGACCTTCAAAATGGGTCGGAATGGCCGTCAGGGCCAACCGGATGCATAGCCAACGTCTTGACGGACGTCCACAAAAATTTTTGGCACTTTTGACGTCGGGATCCGGATCACCCAAAAAATGGTGTGCTATAGCACACGAAAAATCGTCGAAATGGGGTATGCGCGCTTCGGGGCTATTTTGACCTTCAAAATGGGTCGGAATGGCCGTCAGGGCCAACCGGATGCATAGCCAACGTCTTGACGGACGTCCACAAAAATTTTTGGCACTTTTGACGTCGGGATCCGGATCACCCAAAAAATGGTGTGCTATAGCACACGAAAAATCGTCGAAATGGGGGTATGCGCGCTTCGGGGCTATTTTGACCTTCAAAATGGGTCGGAATGGCCGTCAGGGCCAACCGGATGCATAGCCAACGTCTTGACGGACGTCCACAAAAATTTTGGCACTTTTGACGTCGGGATCCGGATCACCCAAAAAATGGTGTGCTATAGCACACGAAAAATCGTCGAAATGGGGGTATGCGCGCTTCGGGCTATTTTGACCTTCAAAATGGGTCGGAATGGCCGTCAGGGCCAACCGGATGCATAGCCAACGTCTTGACGGACGTCCACAAAATTTTGGCACTTTTGACGTCGGGATCCGGATCACCCAAAAAATGGTGTGCTATAGCACACGAAAAATCGTCGAAATGGGGGTATGCGCGCTTCGGGGCTATTTTGACCTTCAAAATGGGTCGGAATGGCCGTCAGGGCCAACCGGATGCATAGCCAACGTCTTGACGGACGTCCACAAAATTTTGGCACTTTTGACGTCGGGATCCGGATCACCCAAAAAATGGTGTGCTATAGCACACGAAAAATCGTCGAAATGGGGTATGCGCGCTTCGGGGCTATTTTGACCTTCAAAATGGGTCGGAATGGCCGTCAGGGCCAACCGGATGCATAGCCAACGTCTTGACGGACGTCCACAAAATTTTTGGCACTTTTGACGTCGGGATCCGGATCACCCAAAAAATGGTGTGCTATAGCACACGAAAAATCGTCGAAATGGGGGTATGCGCGCTTCGGGGCTATTTTGACCTTCAAAATGGGTCGGAATGGCCGTCAGGGCCAACCGGATGCATAGCCAACGTCTTGACGGACGTCCACAAAATTTTTGGCACTTTTGACGTCGGGATCCGGATCACCCAAAAAATGGTGTGCTATAGCACACGAAAAATCGTCGAAATGGGGTATGCGCGCTTCGGGGCTATTTTGACCTTCAAAATGGGTCGGAATGGCCGTCAGGGCCAACCGGATGCATAGCCAACGTCTTGACGGACGTCCACAAAAATTTTGGCACTTTTGACGTCGGGATCCGGATCACCCAAAAAATGGTGTGCTATAGCACACGAAAAATCGTCGAAATGGGGGTATGCGCGCTTCGGGGCTATTTTGACCTTCAAAATGGGTCGGAATGGCCGTCAGGGCCAACCGGATGCATAGCCAACGTCTTGACGGACGTCCACAAAAATTTTTGGCACTTTTGACGTCGGGATCCGGATCACCCAAAAAATGGTGTGCTATAGCACACGAAAAATCGTCGAAATGGGGGTATGCGCGCTTCGGGGCTATTTTGACCTTCAAAATGGGTCGGAATGGCCGTCAGGGCCAACCGGATGCATAGCCAACGTCTTGACGGACGTCCACAAAATTTTTGGCACTTTTGACGTCGGGATCCGGATCACCCAAAAAATGGTGTGCTATAGCACACGAAAAATCGTCGAAATGGGGGTATGCGCGCTTCGGGGCTATTTTGACCTTCAAAATGGGTCGGAATGGCCGTCAGGGCCAACCGGATGCATAGCCAACGTCTTGACGGACGTCCACAAAAATTTTGGCACTTTTGACGTCGGGATCCGGATCACCCAAAAAATGGTGTGCTATAGCACACGAAAAATCGTCGAAATGGGGGTATGCGCGCTTCGGGGCTATTTTGACCTTCAAAATGGGTCGGAATGGCCGTCAGGGCCAACCGGATGCATAGCCAACGTCTTGACGGACGTCCACAAAAATTTTGGCACTTTTGACGTCGGGATCCGGATCACCCAAAAAATGGTGTGCTATAGCACACGAAAAATCGTCGAAATGGGGTATGCGCGCTTCGGGGCTATTTTGACCTTGAAAATGGGTCGGAATGGCCGTCAGGGCCAACCGGATGCATAGCCAACGTCTTGACGGACGTCCACAAAAATTTTGGCACTTTTGACGTCGGGATCCGGATCACCCAAAAAATGGTGTGCTATAGCACACGAAAAATCGTCGAAATGGGGGTATGCGCGCTTCGGGGCTATTTTGACCTTCAAAATGGGTCGGAATGGCCGTCAGGGCCAACCGGATGCATAGCCAACGTCTTGACGGACGTCCACAAAATTTTTGGCACTTTTGACGTCGGGATCCGGATCACCCAAAAAATGGTGTGCTATAGCACACGAAAAATCGTCGAAATGGGGGTATGCGCGCTTCGGGGCTATTTTGACCTTCAAAATGGGTCGGAATGGCCGTCAGGGCCAACCGGATGCATAGCCAACGTCTTGACGGACGTCCACAAAAATTTTGGCACTTTTGACGTCGGGATCCGGATCACCAAAAAATGGTGTGCTATAGCACACGAAAAATCGTCGAAATGGGGGTATGCGCGCTTCGGGGCTATTTTGACCTTCAAAATGGGTCGGAATGGCCGTCAGGGCCAACCGGATGCATAGCCAACGTCTTGACGGACGTCCACAAAAATTTTTGGCACTTTTGACGTCGATCCGGATCACCCAAAAAATAGTGTGCTAAGCACACGAAAAATCGTCGAAATGGGGGTATGCGCGCTTCGGGGCTATTTTGACCTTCAAAATGGGTCGGAATGGCCGTCAGGGCCAACCGGATGCATAGCCAACGTCTTGACGGACGTCCACAAACTTGTTTAGCACTTTTGACATCGTGATCCGGATCACCCAAAAAATGGTGTGCTGTAGCACACGAAAAATCGTCGAAATGGGGGTATGCGCGCTTCGGGGCTATTTTGACCTTCAAAATGGGTCGGAATGGCCGTCAGGGCCAACCGGATGCATAGCCAACGTCTTGACGGATGTCCACAAAATATTTTGGCACTTTTGACGTCGGGATCGGATCACCCAAAAAATGGTGTGCTATAGCACACGAAAAATCATCGAAATGGGGGTATGCGCGCTTCGGGGCTATTTTGACCTTCAAAATGGGTCGGAATGTCCGTCAGGGCCAACCGGATGCATAGCCAACGCCTTGACAGACGTCCACAAAATTTTTTGGCACTTTTGACGTCGGGATCCGGATCACCCAAAAAATGGTGTGCTATAGCACATGAAAAATCGTCGAAATAGGGGTATGCGCGCTTAGGGGCTATTTTGACCTTCAAAATGGGTCGGAATGTCCGTCAGGTCCAACCGGATGCATAGCCAACGTCTTGATGGACGTCCACAAATTTTTTTGGCACTTTCGACGTCGGGATCCGGATCACCCAAAAAATGGTGTGCGATCGTGCGTGCTGCCCAAGTGGCGATGATGGCATGCCACGCCCAACGTCGTTCGACCGTGCGTGCTGATCAAGGGCGATGACGGCATGCCACGCCCGACGTCGTTCGACCGTGCGTGCTGCCCAAGGGCGATGATGGAATGCCACGCCCGACGTCGTTCGACCGTGCGTGCTGCCCTAGGGCGATTATGGCATGCCACGCCCGACGTCGTTCGACCGTGCGTGCTGCCCTAGGGCGATTATGGCATGCCACGCCCGACGTCGTTCGACCGTTAGTGCTGCCCAAGGGCGATGATGGCATGCCACGCCAACGTCGTTCGACCGTGCGTGCTGATCAAAGGCGATGATGGCATGCCACGCCCGACGTCGTTCGATCGTGCGTGCTGCCCAAGTGGCGATGATGGCATGCCACGCCCGATGTTGTTCGACCGTGCGTGCTGATCAATGGCGATGACGGCATGCCACGCCCGACATCGTTCGACCGTGCGTGCTGCCCAAGGGCGATGAGGGCATGCCACGCCCGACATCGTTCGACCGTGCGTGCAGATCAAGGGCGATGACGGCATGCCACGCCCGACGTCGTTCGACCGTTAGTGCTGATCAAGGGCGATACGTCATGCCATGCCCGACGTCGTTCGACCATGCGTGCTGCCCAAGGGCGATGATGGCATGCCACGCCCGACGTCGTTCGATCGTGCGTGCTGCCCAAGTGGCGATGATGGCATGCCACGCCCGACGTTGTTCGACCGTGCGTGCTGATCAAGGGCGATGACGGCATGCCACGCCCGACGTCATTCGACAGTGTGTGCTGCCCAAGGGCGATGAGGGCATGCCACGCCCGACGTCGTTCGACCGTGCGTGCTGCCCAAGGGCGATGATGGCATGCCACGCCCGACGTCGTTCGACCGTGCGTGCTGATCAAAGGCGATGACGGCATGCCACGCCCGACGTCGTTCGACTGTGAGTGCTGCCCAAGGGCGATGATGGCATGCCACGCCCGACGTCGTTCGACCGTGCGTGCTGATCAAAGGCGATGACGGCATGCCACGCCCGACGTCGTTCGACCGTGAGTGCTGCCCAAGGGCGATGATGGCATGCCACGCCTGATAACGTCCGACCGTGTCAACGAGTCCAAAGGCGATGATGGCATGCCACGCCCGACGTCGTCTGACCGTGTGTGCTGCCCAAGGGCGATGATGGCATGCCACGCCCGACGTCGTCCCACCGTGTCAACTAGTCCAAAGGCGATGATAGCATGTCACGCCCGACGTCGTTCGACCGTGCGTGCTGTACAAGGGCGATGATGGCATGTCACGCCCGACGTCGTTCGACCGCACGTGCAGACCAAGGGTGAATTTTGCAGTCCAAGCCTGTTCTGCGCAGGCCTTGGCAGATGCCGCCTGGCTGCGGACGTGGAACGCCCGTGCTGCGTACGCAGACTCATTTGCCCCTTGACATCTCACTTGGCTTTACAATCGCACCCCACATCCCGAAAAACCTCCTACAGCGACATCGATATTAGTCCCTTAACATGTCATTAGGCTTGACAAATGAGCTCAACGTCACGAAAAACCTCGCAACGGGGCGTAGTTATTGGACAAGTGTTTGATCGTAGTAGAACGCATATCTCAACACTTAGCGGCAAACTAGTGAAGTTCACGTGCCATGTTATTCTCATGCACTCATATTTCAACACTTGGTTATTTTTTCACTTCCAAGGATGCAAGCTTTACATGAACCTCTCATTTGAAAAGTTAGAAACAACTGGATTTGAGGTTGGGTGAGGGGGGGACGTGGGGGGGGGGACGAATTAGAGCGACAAAGGGCTGAATCTCAGTGGATCGTGGCGGCAAGGCCACTCTGCCACTTACAATACCCCGTCGCGTATTTAAGTCATCTGCAAAGGATTAAACCCGCCGCTCGATGGAAATTGTACTTCAAGGCGGTCACCGCGACGAAATGGGGGTATGCGCTCTTCGGGGCTATTTTGACCTTGAAAATGGGTCGGAATGGCCGTCAGGGCTAACCAGATGCATAGACAATGTCTTGACGGACGTCCACAAAATATTTTGGAACTTTTGACGTCGGGATTCGGATCACCCAAAAAATGGTGTGCTATAGCACACGAAAAATCGTCGAAATGGGGGTATGCGCTCTTCGGGGCTATTTTGACCTTAAAAATGGGTCGGAATGGCCGTCAAGGCCAACCGGATGCATAGACAACGTCTTGATGGACGTCGACAAAATTTTTTGGCACTTTTGACGTCGGGATCTGGATCACCCAAAAAATGGTGTGCTATAGCACACGAAAAATCATCGAAATGGGGGTATGCGCGCTTCGAGGCTATTTTGACCTTCAAAATAGGTCGGAATGTCCGTCAGGGCCAACCGGATGCATAGCCAACGTCTTGACGGACGTACACAAAAATTTTGGCACTTTTGACGTCGGGATCCGGATCACCCAAAAAATGGTGTGCTATAGCACACGAAAAATCGTCGAAATGGGGGTATGCGCGCTTCGGGGCTATTTTGACCTTCAAAATGGGTCGGAATGGCCGTCAGGCCAACCTGATGCATAGCCAACGTCTTGACGGACGTCCACAAAAATGTTTGGCACTTTTGACGTCGGGATCCGGATCACCAAAAAATGGTGTGCTATAGCACACAAAAAATCGTCGAAATGGGGGTATGCGCGCTTCGGGGCTATATTGACCTTGAAAATGGGTCAGAATGCCGTCAGGTCCAACCGGATGCATAGCCAACGTCTTGACGGACATCCACAAAATATTTGTCACTTTTGACGTCAGGATCCGTATCACCCAAAAAATGGTGTGTTATAGCACACGAAAAATCGTCGAAATGGGGGTATGCGCGCTTCGGGGCTATTTTGACCTTGAAAATGGGTCGGAATGGCCGTTAGGGCCAACCGGATGCATAGCCAACGTCTTGACGGACGTCCACAAAATTTTTTGGCACTTCTGACGTCGGGATCCGGATCACCCAAAAAATAGTGTGCTATAGCACACAAAAAATCGTCGAAATGGGGGTATGCGCGCTTTGGGGCTATTTTGACCTTGAAAATGGGTCGGAATGGCCGTCAGGGCCAACCGGATGCATAGCCAACGTCTTGACGGACGTCCACAAAAACTTTTGGCACTTTTGACGTCGGGATCCGGATCACCCAAAAAATGGTGTGCTATAGCACACGAAAAATCATCGAAATGGGGGTATGCATGCTTCAGGGCTATTTTGACCTTCAAAATGGGTCGGAATGGCCGTCAGGGCCAACCGGATGCATAGCCAACGTCTTGACGGACGTCTACAAAATTTTTTGGCACTTTTGACATCGGGATCCGGATCACCCAAAAAATGGTGTGATATAGCACACGAAAAATCATCGAAATGGGGGTATGCGCGCTTCGGAGCTATTTTGACCTTCAAAATGGGTCGGAATGGCCGTCAGGGCCAACCGGATGCATAGCAACGTCTTGACGGACGTCCACAAAAATTTTTGGCACTTTTGACGTCGGGATCCGGATCACCTAAAAAATGGTGTGCTATAGCACACAAAAAATCGTCGAAATGGGGGTATGCGCACTTCGGGGCTATTTTGACCTTCAAAATGGGTCGGAATGGCCGTCAGGGCCAACCGGATGCATAGCCAACGTATTGACGGACGTCCACAAAAATTTTTGGCACTTTTGACGTCGAAATCCGGATCACCCAAAAAATAGTGTGCTAAAGCACACGAAAAATCGTCGAAATGGGGGTATGCGCGCTTCGGGGCTATTTTGACCTTCAAAATGGGTCGGAATGGCCGTCAGGGCCAACCGGATGCATAGCCAACGTCTTGACGGACGTCCACAAACTTGTTTAGCACTTTTGACATCGTGATCCGGATCACCCAAAAAATGGTGTGCTGTAGCACACGAAAAATCGTCGAAATGGGGGTATGCGCGCTTCGGGGCTATTTTGACCTTCAAAATGGGTTGGAATGGCCGTCAGGGCCAACCGGATGCATAGCCAACGTCTTGACGGATGTCCACAAAATATTTTGGCACTTTTGACGTCGGGATCCGGATCACCCAAAAAATGGTGTGCTATAGCACACGAAAAATCATCGAAATGGGGGTATGCGCGCTTCGGGGCTATTTTGACCTTCAAAATGGGTCGGAATGTCCGTCAGGGCCAACCGGATGCATAGCCAACGCCTTGACAGACGTCCACAAAATTTTTTGGCACTTTTGACGTCGGGATCCGGATCACCCAAAAAATGGTGTGCTATAGCACATGAAAAATCGTCGAAATGGGGGTATGCGCGCTTAGGGGCTATTTTGACCTTCAAAATGGTTCGGAATGTCCGTCAGGTCCAACCGGATGCATAGCCAACGTCTTGATGGACGTCCACAAATTTTTTTGGCACTTTCGACGTCGGGATCCGGATCACCCAAAAAATAGTGTGCGATCGTGCGTGCTGCCCAAGTGGCGATGATGGCATGCCACGCCCAACGTCGTTCGACCGTGCGTGCTGATCAAGGGCGATGACGGCATGCCACGCCCGACGTCGTTCGACCGTGCGTGCTGCCCAAGGGCGATGATGGCATGCCACGCCCGACGTCGTTCGACCGTGCGTGCTGCCCAAGGGCGATGATGGCATGCCACGCCCGACGTCGTTCGACCGTGCGTGCTGCCCTAGGGCGATTATGGCATGCCACGCCCGACGTCGTTCGACCGTTAGTGCTGTCCAAGGGTGATGATGGCATGCCACGCCAACGTCGTTCGACCGTGCGTGCTGATCAAAGGCGATGATGGCATGCCACGCCCGACGTCGTTCGATCTGCGTGCTGCCCAAGTGGCGATGATGGCATGCCACGCCCGATGTTGTTCGACCGTGCGTGCTGATCAATGGCGATGACGGCATGCCACGCCCGACATCGTTCGACCGTGCGTGCTGCCCAAGGGCGATGAGGGCATGCCACGCCCGACATCGTTCGACCGTGCGTGCAGATCAAGGGCGATGACGGCATGCCACGCCCGACGTCGTTCGACCGTTAGTGCTGATCAAGGGCGATGACGTCATGCCATGCCCGACGTCGTTCGACTATGCGTGCTGCCCAAGGGCGATGATGGCATGCCACGCCCGACGTCGTTCGATCGTGCGTGCTGCCCAAGTGGCGATGATGGCATGCCACGCCCGACGTTGTTCGACCGTGCGTGCTGATCAAGGGCGATGACGGCATGCCACGCCCGACGTCATTCGACAGTGCGTGCTGCCCAAGGGCGATGAGGGCATGCCACGCCCGACGTCGTTCGACCGTGCGTGCTGATCAAAGGCGATGACGTCAAGCCACGCTCGATGTCGTTCGACCGTGAGTGCTGATCAAGGGCGATGATGGCATGCCACGCCCGACGTCGTTCGACCGTGCGTGCTGCCCAAGGGCGATGATGGCATGCCACGCCCGACGTCGTTCGACCGTGAGTGCTGATCAAGGGCGATGACGGCATGCCACGCCCGACGTCGTTCGACCGTGCGTGCTGCCCAAGGGCGATGATGGCATGCCACGCCTGATAACGTCCGACCGTGTCAACGAGTCCAAAGGCGATGATGGCATGCCACGCCCGACGTCGTCTGACCGTGTGTGCTGCCCAAGGGCGATGATGGCATGCCACGCCCGACGTCGTCCCACCGTGTCAACTAGTCCAAAGGCGATGATAGCATGTCACGCCCGACGTCGTTCGACCGTGCGTGCTGTACAAGGGCGATGATGGCATGTCACGCCCGACGTCGTTCGACCGCACGTGCAGACCAAGGGTGAATTTTGCAGTCCAAGCCTGTTCTGCGCAGGCCTTGGCAGATGCCGCCTGGCTGCGGACGTGGAACGCCCGTGCTGCGTACGCAGACTCATTTGCCCCTTGACATCTCACTTGGCTTTACAATCGCACCCCACATCCCGAAAAACCTCCTACAGCGACATCGATATTAGTCCCTTAACATGTCATTAGGCTTGACAAATGAGCTCAACGTCACGAAAAACCTCGCAACGGGGCGTAGTTATTGGACAAGTGTTTGATCGTAGTAGAACGCATATCTCAACACTTAGCGGCAAACTAGTGAAGTTCACGTGCCATGTTATTCTCATGCACTCATATTTCAACACTTGGTTATTTTTTCACTTCCAAGGATGCAAGCTTTACATGAACCTCTCATTTGAAAAGTTAGAAACAACTGGATTTGAGGTTGGGTGAGGGGGGACGTGGGGGGGGGGACGAATCGGAGCGACAAAGGGCTGAATCTCAGTGGATCGTGGCGGCAAGGCCACTCTGCCACTTACAATACCCCGTCGCGTATTTAAGTCGTCTGCAAAGGATTAAACCCGCCGCTCGATGGAAATTGTACTTCAAGGCGGTCACCGCGACGAAATGGGGGTATGCGCTCTTCGGGGCTATTTTGACCTTGAAAATGGGTCGGAATGGCCGTCAGGGCTAACCAGATGCATAGACAATGTCTTGACGGACGTCCACAAAATATTTTGGAACTTTTGACGTCGGGATTCGGATCACCCAAAAAATGGTGTGCTATAGCACACGAAAAATCGTCGAAATGGGGGTATGCGCTCTTCGGGGCTATTTTGACCTTAAAAATGGGTCGGAATGGCCGTCAGGGCCAACCGGATGCATAGACAACGTCTTGATGGACGTCGACAAAATTTTTTGGCACTTTTGACGTCGGGATCTGGATCACCCAAAAAATGGTGTGCTATAGCACACGAAAAATCATCGAAATGGGGGTATGCGCGCTTCGGGCTATTTTGACCTTCAAAATAGGTCGGAATGCCGTCAGGGCCAACCGGATGCATAGCCAACGTCTTGACGGACGTACAAAATTTTTGGCACTTTTGACGTCGGGATCCGGATCACCCAAAAAATGGTGTGCTATAGCACACGAAAAATCGTCGAAATGGGGGTATGCGCGCTTCGGGGCTATTTTGACCTTGAAAATGGGTCGGAATGGCCGTCAGGGCCAACCGATGCATAGCCAACGTCTTGACGGACGTCCACAAAAATTTTGGCACTTTTGACGTCGGGATCCGGATCACCCAAAAAATGGTGTGCTATAGCACACGAAAAATCGTCGAAATGGGGGTATGCGCGCTTCGGGGCTATTTTGACCTTCAAAATGGGTCGGAATGGCCGTCAGGGCCAACCGGATGCATAGCCAACGTCTTGACGGACGTCCACAAAAATTTTGGCACTTTTGACGTCGGGATCCGGATCACCCAAAAAATGGTGTGCTATAGCACACGAAAAATCGTCGAAATGGGGTATGCGCGCTTCGGGGCTATTTTGACCTTCAAAATGGGTCGGAATGGCCGTCAGGGCCAACCGGATGCATAGCCAACGTCTTGACGGACGTCCACAAAAATTTTTGGCACTTTTGACGTCGGGATCCGGATCACCAAAAAATGGTGTGCTATAGCACACGAAAAATCGAAATGGGGGTATGCGCTTCGGGCTATTTTGACCTTCAAAATGGGTCGGAATGGCCGTCAGGGCCAACCGGATGCATAGCCAACGTCTTGACGGACGTCCACAAAAATTTTTGGCACTTTTGACGTCGGGATCCGGATCACCCAAAAATGGTGTGCTATAGCACACGAAAAATCGTCGAAATGGGGTATGCGCGCTTCGGGGCTATTTTGACCTTCAAAATGGGTCGGAATGGCCGTCAGGGCCAACCGGATGCATAGCCAACGTCTTGACGGACGTCCACAAAAATTTTTGGCACTTTTGACGTCGGGATCCGGATCACCCAAAAAATGGTGTGCTATAGCACACGAAAAATCGTCGAAATGGGGGTATGCGCTTCGGGGCTATTTTGACCTTCAAAATGGGTCGGAATGGCCGTCAGGGCCAACCGGATGCATAGCCAACGTCTTGACGGACGTCCACAAAATTTTTGGCACTTTTGACGTCGGGATCCGGATCACCCAAAAAATGGTGTGCTATAGCACACGAAAAATCGTCGAAATGGGGGTATGCGCGCTTCGGGGCTATTTTGACCTTCAAAATGGGTCGGAATGGCCGTCAGGGCCAACCGGATGCATAGCCAACGTCTTGACGGACGTCCACAAAATTTTTGGCACTTTTGACGTCGGGATCCGGATCACCCAAAAAATGGTGTGCTATAGCACACGAAAAATCGTCGAAATGGGGGTATGCGCTTCGGGGCTATTTTGACCTTCAAAATGGGTCGGAATGGCCGTCAGGGCCAACCGGATGCATAGCCAACGTCTTGACGGACGTCACAAAAATTTTTGGCACTTTTGACGTCGGGATCCGGATCACCCAAAAAATGGTGTGCTATAGCACACGAAAAATCGTCGAAATGGGGGTATGCGCGCTTCGGGGCTATTTTGACCTTCAAAATGGGTCGGAATGGCCGTCAGGGCCAACCGGATGCATAGCCAACGTCTTGACGGACGTCCACAAAAATTTTGGCACTTTTGACGTCGGGATCGGATCACCCAAAAAATGGTGTGCTATAGCACACGAAAAATCATCGAAATGGGGTATGCGCGCTTCGGGCTATTTTGACCTTCAAAATGGGTCGGAATGGCCGTCAGGGCCAACCGGATGCATAGCAAGTCTTGACGGACGTCCACAAAATTTTTGGCACTTTTGACGTCGGATCCGGATCACCCAAAAAATGGTGTGCTATAGCACACGAAAAATCGTCGAAATGGGGGTATGCGCGCTTCGGGGCTATTTTACCTTCAAAATGGGTCGGAATGGCCGTCAGGGCCAACCGGATGCATAGCCAACGTCTTGACGGACGTCCACAAAAATTTTTGGCACTTTTGACGTCGGGATCCGGATCACCCAAAAAATGGTGTGCTATAGCACACGAAAAATCGTCGAAATGGGGGTATGCGCGCTTCGGGGCTATTTTGACCTTGAAAATGGGTCGGAATGGCCGTCAGGGCCAACCGGATGCATAGCCAACGTCTTGACGGACGTCCACAAAAATTTTTGGCACTTTTGACCGGGATCCGGATCACCCAAAAAATGGTGTGCTATAGCACACGAAAAATCGTCGAAATGGGGGTATGCACGCTTCGGGGCTATTTTGACCTTAAAATGGGTCGGAATGGCCGTCAGGGCCAACCGGATGCATAGCCAACGTCTTGACGGACGTCCACAAAAATTTTTGGCACTTTTGACGTCGGGATCCGGATCACCCAAAAAATGGTGTGCTATAGCACACGAAAAATCATCGAAATGGGGTATGCGCGCTTCGGGGCTATTTTGACCTTGAAAATGGGTCGGAATGGCCGTCAGGGCCAACCGGATGCATAGCCAACGTCTTGACGACGTCCACAAAATTTTTGGCACTTTTGACGTCGGGATCCGGATCACCCAAAAAATGGTGTGCTATAGCACACGAAAAATCGTCGAAATGGGGGTATGCGCGCTTCGGGGCTATTTTGACCTTGAAAATGGGTCGGAATGGCCGTCAGGGCCAACCGGATGCATAGCCAACGTCTTGACGGACGTCCACAAAAATTTTGGCACTTTTGACGTCGGGATCCGGATCACCCAAAAAATGGTGTGCTATAGCACACGAAAAATCGTCGAAATGGGGTATGCGCGCTTCGGGGCTATTTTGACCTTCAAAATGGGTCGGAATGGCCGTCAGGGCCAACCGGATGCATAGCCAACGTCTTGACGGACGTCCACAAAATTTTTTGGCACTTTTGACGTCGGGATCGGATCACCCAAAAAATGGTGTGCTATAGCACACGAAAAATCGTCGAAATGGGGGTATGCGCGCTTCGGGGCTATTTTGACCTTCAAAATGGGTCGGAATGGCGTCAGGGCCAACCGGATGCATAGCCAACGTCTTGACGGACGTCCAAAAAAATTTTTGGCACTTTTGACGTCGGGATCCGGATCACCCAAAAATGGTGTGCTATAGCACACGAAAAATCGTCGAAATGGGGTATGCGCCTTCGGGCTATTTTGACCTTGAAAATGGGTCGGAATGGCCGTGAGGGCCAACGGATGCATAGCCAACGTCTTGACGTCCACAAAATTTTTGGCACTTTTGACGTCGGGATCCGGATCACCCAAAAAATTGTGTATAGACACGAAAAATCATCGAAATGGGGGTATGCGCGCTTCGGGGCTATTTTGACCTTCAAAATGGTCGGAATGGCCGTAGGGCCAACCGGATGCATAGCCAACGTCTTGACGGACGTCCACAAAATTTTTGCACTTTTGACGTCGGATCCGGATCACCAAAAAATGGTGTGCTAGCACACGAAAAATCGTCGAAATGGGGTATGCGCGCTTCGGGCTATTTTGACCTTCAAAATGGGTCGGAATGGCTGGGGCCAACCGGATGCATAGCCAACGTCTTGACGGACGTCCACAAAAATTTTTGGCACTTTTGACGTCGGGATTCGATCAACCAAAAAATGGTGTGCTATAGCACACGAAAATCGTCGAAATGGGGTATGCGCGCTTCGGGGCTATTTTGACCTTGCAAAATGGTCGAATGGCCGTCAGGGCCAACCGGATGCATAGCCAAACGTCTTGACGGACGTCCAAAAAATTTTTGGCACTTTTGACGTCGGGATCCGGATCACCCAAAAAATGGTGTGCTATAGCACATGCGCGCATACCCCATTTCAGATATTTTTCGTGGCTATAGCACACCATTTTTGGGTGATCCGGATCCGACGTCAAAAGTGCCAAAATTTTTGTGGACGTCTGTCAAGACGTTGGCTATGCATCCGGTTGGCCCTGACGGCCAATTCCGACCATTTTGATTTACCGATCGTATCGTATACTATAGCACACCATTTTTGGGTGATCCGGATCCCGACGTCCAAAGTGCCAAAAACTTTTTGTGGATCGTCAAGACGTGGCTTGCATCCGAGTTGGCCCTTCATTACGGCCATTCCGACCCATTTTGCAAGGTCAAAAAGCCCGAAGGCGGCATACCCCATTTCGACGATTTTTCGTGTGCTATAGCACACCATTTTTGGGTATCCGGACCCGACGTCAAAAGTGCCAAAATTTTTGTGGACGTCCTCAAGACGTTGGCTATGCATCCGGTTGGCCCTGACGGCCATTCCCACCCATTTTGAAGGTCAAATAGCCCGAAGCGATACCCCATTTCGAGTTTTTCGTGTGTCTATAGCACACCATTTTTGGTGACTCAGGATCCCGAACGTCAAAAGTGCAAAATTTTTTGTGGACGTCCGTCAAGACGTTGCTATGCATCGGTTGGCCCTGACGGCCATTCCGACCCATTTTAAGGTCAAAATAGCCCTGACCGGCGCATACCCCATTTTTCGAGATTTTTCGTGTGCTATAGCACACCATTTTTTGGGTATCCGATCATCGACGTCAAAAGTGCCAAAATTTTTGTGGACGTCCGTCAAGACGTGGCTATGCATTCGGTTGGCTGAGGCCATTCCGACCCATTTTGAAGGTCAAAATAGCCCAGCGCGCATACCCCATTTCGACGATTTTCTCGTGCTATAGCACACCATTTTTTGGGTGATCCGGATCCCGACGTCAAAAGTGCCAAAAATTTTGTTGGATGTCGTCAAGACGTTGACGATGCACTCGGTTGGCCCTGGACGCCATTCCGACCATTTTGAAAGTCAAAATAGCTCCAAGCGCGCATACCCCCATTTCGACGACTTTTGTTGTGCTATAGCACACCATTTTTTGGGTGATTCCGATCCCGAGTCAAAAGTGCCAAAAATTTTTGTGGACGTCCGTCAAGACGTTGGACTAGCATCTGGTTGGCCCTGACAGCCATTCCGACCCATTTTGAAGGTCAAATAGCCCGAAGCGCGCCATACCCCCATTTTCGACGATTTTTCGTGTGCTATAGCACACCATTTTTTGGGTGATCCGGATCCCGACGTCAAAAGTGCAAAATTTTGTGACGTCCGTCAAGAACGTGGCTATGCATCCGGTTGGCCTGACGGCCATTCCGACCCATTTTGAAGGTCAAATAATCCCGAAGCGCGCATACCCCCATTTCGATGATTTTTCGTGTCTATTAACACACATTTTTGGGTGATCCGGATCCGACGTCAAAAAGTGCAAAAATGTGCGACCGTCAAGACGTTGGCTATGCATCCGGTTGGCCCTACGGCCATTCCGACCCATTTTGAAGGTCAAAATAGCCCGAAGGCGCATACCCCCATTTCGACGAATTTTCGTGTGCTATAGCACACCATTTTTGGGTGATCCGGATCCCGACGTCAAAAAGTGCCAAAAAATTTTTTGTGACGTCCCTCAAGACGTTGGCTATGCATCCGGTTGCCCTGACGCGTCATTCCGACCATTTCAAGGAAAATAGCCCCAAGCCGCATACCCCCATTTCGACATTTTTCGTGTGCTATAGCACACCATTTTTTGGGTGATCCGATCCCGACGTCAAAAGTGCCAAAAAATTTTTGTGGACGTCCTCAAGACGTTGGCTATGCATCCGGTTGCCCTGACGGCCATTTCCGACCCATTTTGAAGGTCAAAATGCCGCGAAGCGCATACCCCATTTCGACGATTTTTCGTGTGCTATAGCACACCATTTTTTGGGTGATCCGGATCCGACGGTCAAAAGTGCCAAAATTTTTGTGGACGTCCGTCAAGACGTTGGCTATGCATCCGGTTGTCCTGACGGCATTCGACCCATTTCAAGGTCAAAATAGCCGAAGCGCGCTACCCCCATTTCGACGATTTTTTCG
>JAJJBR010000740.1:0-25549 GCA_022817965.1 Solanum lycopersicoides
ACAATATAAATAAGAAACTCTTTTATAACATTACTAAGGAATAAGTCTTATCGTCATAAGCCAACTTAAAGACACATCTTAAATATCTTAGGATTACGATCATTTACATTGAAAGAAATACATATTAAGTCTTATACAAGTCTTTAAGAATAAACTAAACAAACATAGACTATGACTCGAATATATGAGGACACACCAATCTTGAGAGATTCACTTCCCAAGCTTTGTCTTTTAAGAACCTTCACTTGCCTTCCACCCATATTTATAGAGTATAGAAAAGTATGGAGTTAGTACAAACATTATGCTAAGTATGACATTATGCAAAAACACATGCAAAAGAGGACATTTAGTTGGAATAAACCTTTCATGCTATTTTAGTAAAACCTTCATTAATCAAGTCATAAACATCATATAAATCATCATTTAGCACAAAAGGTAAAACTTCCATAATTTTCACACAAGATCATACTTTACAGTAAACCCATTTCATATAGACTTTTCCTATCCAAGTTATCCTAAGACTCACTAAGGTAAGACATGAAGAAACCGCCCATAGGATCTCTTCGATACACACCCAAGTGATTCTTAAGACTACCAAAGATAAGTATGTTTCATTTAACTTAACAAGTCAACATTCAATATTAAAGACACTAGAGGAACATACTTGCATTTAGGAACTTCACATAAGAACCATCCTCCAAGACAACCCTAAGTTACAATAATGTGAAAATAGCATCTCATACTACTACTTTCACCTTACTGCTCCTTGAGAATTCCCTTAGACTAGGCACATTCACATTCATCATTTACATAATCTTCATAAATCTTACACATAAATCATCATACTTCATAAATCTTACACATAAATCATCATACTTCATAAATCTTAGACATAGAATCAACATGCTTCACTTTAGACATAAAGTCACATTACTTCATTTACATCACATAATGACCTCTTCATTCATTTTCATATAAGGACACACCAAGACTCCCTCCAAATGCCCACTTGTGCAATGGATAGATAACATCTCATTCCACTACCTACCCTAAGTAGTAAACCCTTTAAAAGACTTAGTTTATTACATTCATTTGTGGGGGCTAGCTTTAACCGACATAGACCATGGAGTCTCAGTATTAACCCCTACCAGATGAGGGATCCTCACTTGCCCAAGGTAGGATCATTCTCTTTAGCCTTTACATGGATTCTCCAATAGCTACACCTATGCGGGCGCATAGTTAAGGGATAAGGAGATTGTTTCTAAGCAACTCATTTTCTACTAACGAGGAGCACTCATCTCAAGAGGTACATTGGATACAACATCTCTACTCTTGAAATGTACCCACCCCTTCTTCAAATCCTCTCGATGCTAACCATAACTCCCCTACGGAGTATGAAATATTTATTAACTATAGGTTAAGGGATATCTATTTAGCACCACATCTCAACTAACGAAGGGTACTTATCCCCAGAGGTTATCTTTTAACACCACATCTCAACTCACGAAGGGTATCAAACCTCCAACCTATCTCAGAAAGCTCTTGGGAATAATGAGGTTGCTACTAAACACTTCATCTCAACTCAGGAAGAGTGTTCACCCCAAAATCCCCCTTTTCATTTCTAGAGGTCTTTAGGAATAGTAGGAAATGGTCTAGACACTTCATCCATTAAAACATTTTCATGCAAAGACCTATTCTTAGAGTCAAAGATAGAAGAATTTGGAGTTTAAAACCCTTTTTAAAAAGTCTTTGAAATGACTCCTTGAATGAAAGAAGGTTCAAGGATGAACTACCAAATCTCAATGTAAAGAAACCCATGAAATTTGGTGAAGAAAACGTCCAAGACTTTCACTCCTAGCCCTTCCTTGAGTTTTAACTTCAATGGTGTTTTGAGAGAGTCTTTCTTGATAGAGGGGTTTTAATTATTGAAAATAAAGACTAACCTAAGTTCTAGGACTATAAACCAACTTAAAATACCCTAAACTAAACGTCCATGCTCAATAAAAGACATGGGGTGAATTTACTAGAACACCCCAAGTGAGGCCGCATCACAACAGCTTTTGCAGGCCACCAACGATGCCTATCAACGATGGACCGTCGTTTGATCGATGTCCCATTGATGAGGGCTCGTGCTTTAGGCCTGCAGCTCCAAAACTTACAGACTTGCATGTCCAATCGACGAACCGTCGATTGGTCGACAGGTCGTCGTTTGGTTCGTTGATTGACATTGTTTTGGCAGTTTTGTTGCCAAGTCTTGGGTCCTTCTCTAGGCCCCTCACGGGTCCTAGGTGGAGTCGTACTCGGACGTTAAACTTCTAAACATGGTCATCTAGGTCTAAGGTTCCTTCCCTGTCAATTTTAACCCCAAACAACTCCCCAAACATACAAAGGCATACCAAAACACATGCAAGCACATAGACGTCTAGTCGTCGAGCGTCTTGGTCGTCCCTTGACGTTTGAATTTCAAACTTACCAAACTGACTTCAAACACTAAGATTCACTATTTCAATACATTATTCACTCATGAAACACTTTCGAAGCTCTAGTTATACCTAGTTCATTATGAGGGTCACTATATTCTCCCCCACTTAGAAAAACATTTATCCTCGAATGACACTAAACACTTTCAAGGACATCAAGGACTCAACTAGCAACATACAACACATAACATCAATAGTCAATGCGTCAAACTTACAAGGAACATCAACTACACATTATTAAGCATTTTTAGCAACACAAGCAAATTGGAACAATTTCCACAATTCAAAGTATACACTCACTTCTTCTTTCATTTCATTTATGGAGGAACTACCTTCTCCAACATTAGACATGCTCATCATATCATTTCAAAGCTCAACATGTAATAACCTTCAAATAACACATTGGCACATAGACATAATAATTTTGAAGCAATTTAGCAAATACCATTAGCTACACTTTGACATGAGAAATATAGATTAACTATAAATCTACTCATGAAACTATGACAACATCAAGAGCATGCAAAACATCATATCATCCATGAAGCTCATAATATAAGGAGACATGCAACTCATACTTAAATGCAAGACTCGAAAACATAATCAAACTACTAAAAATTTTGGTCTCAAGCTTGAGTAAGAATAGAAGGAAAAGATAAAGGTATCTAACACCTTACTACTCAACTTATTCTCCCCCACTTAGGTTAAACTCATCTAAAACAAATCAAATAACCATAAGAAATCATGACTTACCGGGGCCTTCATTCCTAATTAACTTTTTAGCCTATTCCTATCATTTCTTGTTAGGATCCTTACCAAGCATCTTCAAGGCCTCATACTTCATAATCCCACTATAACTCTCATAAGGTGGGCACCCATACTAACCTTAACTCATAAACACCAAGACTAACAATCAACCTTACTAGTCAAGCATAACGCCTTCCTCTTAAGATTCAAGCTTAGACAAACTCTCTTAAACATTTTCTCATTCAACTCTTAGGCACCACATAACTCAAACTCATGGAACAAAAGTCCCTCTTTCTATTTCCACCCATTAAGGTAGATTCATTTGGGAACCAACAATCTTGCTGTGTTGATTCTAACCTCACAATTACCTTGCTAGGTAAGTACACTATTTTTCCTCCTTGGAGTAAACCTACACAAGAACTTCAATCCAACACAAGGACAACTATGAAACATTATCCACACAAGAGGGCAACCCTCAACTATTACCACTTACCACATTCCGTCAACACTCCTCAAATCTACACTTTAATTTTCTACTATCATTGCACATAACCATAAGATAACTCATTTTCCCCAATAGGACTTCATTCAACCATTATAACTTTTATCATGCTAGAACTAGATCACCATACAACTTCACATCATAATACCTCCAATCTCATAAATCACACACAACAATAAATGGCATCACATCACAATCTTCCAAATCCACATTCACATATACACACCTAGTCACAAAACTACAATAAGCATCAAAACTCACCTTCTTCTCCTTCGAACATTTCAACCTCACTCCTTCCAAGCAATCACAACTAGAACACCACCGGACAAGGGAAATAAGAGAGAGATCATATGGAGTGAAGCTCTATGGCACGATACGAGAGTAATGAAGAAAGTGAAACTTCTATCGCCTTATGGTCTCTCGCTCATGGATGTGTCGCGACTCACACCGATGAACAAGACTCTACTAGACTAGGCTTGTGAGACTTTGGACCTTAAACAATTTCTCAAAATCTTATGCTCTGACACCAAGTTTATAACGACCCGGGAGCACCCCCAAGTGTTAAGAAAGAATATCAAATAAGGTACAACTATCTCCATCCACTTTTAGTTGTCAAACTACATTTTTTGAAAGTCAAATTGATTAATTTTCAAAGTTAAATTAGATAACATTATTTCAAATTTTAAACAAGAATTTAGATATTCAAAAACTATACGAAAAAGTACTATAAATTACTATTTTTCGCATATCGATATGATAAAAAAATACATTGTAAAATGTTACTTAAAGTTCTTATAAATTTGACTATAAAAAAGGAAACTATGACAATTAAATATGGATGGGGATGGAGAGAGTAGTAATAAAACACAAAGTTATTGCATGCATTATTTTTTCTAATACACTTTACCAAAGGACCTTTTAGTTTCTCTCTTTTCTCTTCTAATAACTAGATGATGGTTGTTTGTGCATGTACGCATAGGCGTATCTAAAGGGGGTACCGTGGTTTCACGTGAACTCATGCTCCCCTCTCTAGATAATATATAGTGGTTTAATATTTTTTAAAGGAAAAAAGAACAAATATACCCTCCCCCCCCCCCGAACTATCGTAAATGGTATGCATATATCCTTCGTTATACTTTTAGTACATCAATGTCCTTACCGTCCAAAAATCAGAACACATTTAGCCCTCACTCTAAAGGAAGAATAATTAATTAGTGACAAGTGGCGCAATTCCTACGACTCAACCCGATTTGACCCACACAAATATTGGGTTAATTAATTGGTCAAATGGGTTGAGCCATAGGATTGCGCCATGTGTCACTAATTATTCTTCCTTAGAGCAGTGCGGAGCCAGAATTATCAGTAAGGGGGTTCAAAAATTAAAGAATAGACACATGAAGTAGTCGAAGGGTTCGACATCTACTACATATACTTAAAAAATTATTTTAACCATGTAAAAATAGTATCTGCGAGAGGCAAATGTGTTCTGATTTATGGACGGTAAGGGCATTGATGTACTAAAAGTATAACGAAGGGTATATGCATACCATTTACGATAGTTCGGGGGCATATTTGAACCTAAACCTTTTATAAAAAAATTGTTTAACTCTAGATGTGTGAACCCATGTTTAAAGTACTTCCTTCGTTTAAAAAAGAATGACCTACTTTCTTTTTAGTCTGTTTCAAAAAGAATAATCTCTTTCTTTTTTTTGGTAACATTTTAAAATCAGCTTTCCACGTGGCATGCTTAAGGCCACAAGATCAAAGTGCAATTTTGTACATTTAACCTAACTTTAGTTTAGGACCACAAGATACAAAAGTCTTTTTTATACTCTTAAACTCCGTGGCAAGTCAAACCAGACCATTCTTTGTAAAACGGATGGAGTATCATATAATAATAAAATGATGATTAGGTGCACTTGTCTTTTCGAGTAACACCTCTCCAAGTGGTTATCATTTATATTTTTGACGTTTCAACTAATTTTTATTTTGTTTTTTCCCTTTAATCTTTCAAAATTTTCAAGTGTGTTACATTGAAAATTCCTTAAAAAAAATTAGCACTATAAATTTTTTATATAATTAAATCAAATGCGTATATTAAAATTTATAACTAGTAGTACTATATATTTTGGACCTATAATTTTTAATATTTTATGGTTCATATTAAGTACCTAAAAGTCAAATCGATCAAATTTATATTTAAGATACATTTTTTTATAGTTGTGCATTCATCTAACCGAAATCCTAAATACGTCTCTGCATGGACCCAATATCTATCTTTTGTATATTATATAACATTGAGTTGGAATATAAATTTAGAAACTGCCGAAACTTGTTTATATTATTTGTTAATAAATGGCAGATTGTTGAGCTGTTAATACACACACACACTATCCGTAGTACTCCCTAGGTGAGGCATTTTGTTTGAACTATTTGTATACCGTATGCACACATATTGCTGATTGTGCTGTGCATACACACACATTATTTATATATGCAAAGTTGCAAATTCATTAACTGATATTTCAAAATTATTATTGCGTTTCATCATAATCATTTTTAAATTGTAATAACTGAAATTAATATAGAGACTTCTACTGATATTAAGTTGTTATACGGTAGAAAAAAGGTAAACATATGAAGAGCCCAAAGCCCAGATATAAAAGAAATGTGAAGGAAGTAGCAAAAATCAGCTTTACTCTATTGCTTTGTGGGTAGGGGAAGAAAATTTTATATAATTAATTAGGGAGTACTTTTTTTGTCTAGTGTACTAAGTCCTTGTTGAGAGTTTGAGACAGAAGATAGTATTTATATTTTTCTCCCCTCACAAATTGATTGTCATGTTTCATTTTTATAAGAATTAGTTTAATTAATTTTTAAAATTAAATCAAATTAGTTAATTGTTAATATTTTATAATGATATTTAAAACCTAGGCAAGAAGTACTATAAGAAAGAAAAAAATTTCAAGTGAAAGATCAAGGTCTGTTTCAAAAATCACTTGATAATTGGAATTAATGTAATTACTAGGCAAGTAATTATTAGCCTAGTAAATACATTATTTAGTAATTACACTGACATGTTTGGATGTCACATGTCCTGTTTGGATGTCACAATTTAATTACATATGTTTCTTTGGATGCACAATTGCAATCATAAATTATACTAATATATTTTAAAAATAAAAATTAATTATTTAAAATTTATACTAGACAAATAAAAAACTTTATAAATAACATTAAATATAATATTTAAGATATATATTCTTTTTAAAAATATATTAATAAACATATTTTCTGTAACTAATATTATGAAAAAATAATTGCTTATATTTTTTCAAATTAAAATATTTCAATTGAATTAATTGTAACAACTAAAAGTACGAAATTTCTACGAATATCGTGAAATGCATGTTTGATAAAAAGAATAATATTTAAATAAAATGTCATAAATTATTAAATGTTTGACAAAAACATAATCTATCAAGTCTAATTAAAAATGATGTGCAATGTAAATTCAATATTACTAAAAAAATGAACTGAAAATATAACATAAGTTATAAATTCAAAACAAAAAATTTAGCACAATACTCTTATAAAAAATTTCAACATAGCAAAAAATATGATTCATTTTTTATATTTTCTTAATAAAGAAAATGTAAGTGTCTATAATCTTACTTAACAATAAATTTTATTTTAATTTAAAAATTAGAATACTAATAAAAATTATGCTAATGAGAAAATAAGCATGACACAAATAAATAGATAATACGAAAAAATGACATAGAATGACGTAAAGTAAGGTTGTGAACAAGAAGAAAATGAAATATAATAATAAAAAATAAAAAATAAAGTTTTACAAATTTTTAGAATGATAACAAAAAAAACTTAAAAAAAATTAAAATAAAAATAAAGAAAATAAAATGTAATCAGGTGATAATTATCAGCAATTTACAGTCTTTGCCTGTGAATTATATAATGTAATTACACCTTGTCAATTATACCAATTACCTGACCAAGTAATTATATATCCTTCCAAATAAAACAAGACAAAATGATTACACCAACTTTAATTAGGAGGATGTCCTTCCAAATAAGTCCTAAAGTTACATCGTCAAATGTTGATCCGAGTACATAATTTAACTTTGAGAAGTGAAAGCAAACACTTAAGGAAACATGCCATCGGAAAATTAAAAAGTATCGAAGAATGAAAAATAATGAAATATTATTAATATGAATTGTGGTGTACTAGTAAAATACTTTACTCTTCATTAAAGGTTTTAAATTTGAGTTTGAAATATAGAGAAAAACATGTTAAAAATACTATCCTGTTATAAAACGTAATGTAATGAAATTTCTAATATGAATTGGAACACCAGAAAACCAATAAAACCAAAAAATATGTTGAACCACATCAATATGTGTTTCAAAGTAAGAAAGTGAAAGGACTGCATTCCTTTAATGACACGTAAATTCAAGACTTAAATTGGAGATAGTTGAGTTGTCATAAATGTCCTCAAACAAGTATTGAATTAAGAAAAAACAGACACGTTCCTACTAAAACCCACTCTTCTAATGAGAGGTGGGTGTTCAATATTCAGTCCAGGTTTTTTAAATTTCAGATTCGGTAATTCAGTAATTGATAATAAAAAGTAGATATTAAGTATTTTTTTTAAAAAAGAAATTGTTTCAGTAATTTGATGAACAATAAATTAAATTTCGATTTAATGGTATTCAATAATACAATATTGAAGTTATAGCATTGTATTACTAATACTACTATTTTTCCTATTATTTTCTTTTTTATGTGAAGACAATACAGAAGATTAACAAGTAAGAAGACATCAAGAAAATCAAATTGATTCAACTAAAAGACATGTTTTAAAAAGCAAATTGATCAAGTTGTTTGGTAGAGTGTATCAAAAAAAAAAAAAAAATCATGCATTAGCCTTATTTATTACTAGTACCTGGTTTGATTCTCTTTTCCAACCTAGTTCCGTTAATTTGTAGGTATTAGCAATGCAATGCTTTTAATGCATACATTAACTCAATTAAAGACCCAATTGCCCCTAATATCTTTTTTATATTTTTTTGGCCATAATAGTGAAGCGTATCTATGTAAGTAATTTTTTTTAATGCATCAAATCAAATAATACATAAATATAATATATGTATAATTTATGCAAGCATTACAAATACACTCTATTTTGCATTATATTAATACACTCTACCAAACAACCATAACTTTCTCTTCGAACCTTTACTAATGAGTAATAAATTTGATAATTTAATTTTCGATATTCTATGTCCAGTCCTACTTTCTAACATATTACGTAAAAAAAATTGCTTGGACTTGGCTCACCTACCTTCTCCGGCTTTGATAGGTTCACAAATGTCTAGTTATTTATTTAATGGTTAAGATAAAGATTCATTTGGTTAATCAAGGAAATTTAACTATGGTTAATATAGTTACTTGAGGTGAGGTAGATCCAATTTGTTATTCTATAAAAAGTTTCTTTTTCATTGAGAAAAAAATACAGAGACACAAATCACGGGAAAGATGAGAATTGTAATGTTGCCATACTTAGCTTATGGCCACATCACACCTTTTCTTGAACTAGCCAAGAAACTCTCAAACAGAGGTTTCTCCATTCACATATGTTCTTCTCCCATTAATCTTAGCTTCATCAAGGCAAAAATCCCAGAAAAATACTCTTCCTCAATTCATTTAGTTGAAATTCACTTACCAAATTTACCTGAACTTCCTCCTCATCACCACACTACTAATGGCCTTCCAAATCATCTCAAACAAACTCTGTTTAAAACACTTAAGATGACCAAACCACAGATTCACCAAATCTTGAGTGATTTAAAACCTGATTTTTTTATTTATGATATCATGTTACTATGGTCAGCTGTAGTTGCATCTTCACTCAACATCCCATCATTAAGATTCTACACTGTAAACGCAGCTATTTTTAGTTATTTTTTCCATTTTTATTTCAATCCAGGAGAGGAATTCCCTTTCCCAGCTCTCTATATGAGGGATTATGAGCTAGCGAAGATGACACATGAAGTTGCTGATGATGCGGAGGTTGAAGTTGACAGAGACAAAGTTACGGAATCAGACAAATTTGTTCTTGTTCATAGTACTAAATCAATAGATGGGAAGTACATGGATTATCTTTGCGGGACAGGGCAAGCAAAAGTTGTACCAATTGGAACAGAATCTCCTGAAGATGGTGTTGGTGATGTTGATAAGATTGATATCGAACTTCTCAAATGGCTTGACAAGAAAACAGAGCATTCAACTGTTTACGTTTCATTTGGGAGCGAGTATTTCTTAAGCAAAGAAGAAATAGAAGAGGTAGCTAATGGATTAGAGGTTAGCGGTGTTGATTTCATATGGGTTGTTAGGTATCAAAAGGGGGAAAAAGTAGAACTTCCACAAGGTTTTAAAGAAAGAATTGGAGATAGAGGAAGGATAATTGAAGGATGGGCTCCACAACAAAGAATTCTAAAGCATTCAAGTATTGGTGGATTTGTAACGCATTGTGGTTGGAATTCGACATTAGAGAGCATAGAATTTGGTGTTCCAATCATAGCTATGCCTATGCTTTATGATCAGCCTTTGAATGCTAGATTGATGGTGGAAAATGGAGTAGCTGTTGAGGTACCAAGAGATGAAAAAGGGAATCTTGATAGAGTTAATATAGCTGAGAAAATTAAAAATGTGATTTGTGACGAAACAGGGGAGAATTTGAGGAAGAAGATGAGTAATCTTGGTGAGAATGTGAGATCTCAAAGAGAAGAGGAGATGGATGGAGTGGTTGAGGTTATACAACTCTTGATTGATGAGAAGAAGGGCACTTCATCGGAGAAATCATAACAATAAATTTTTTCACTATTTTCCAATTTTATTTTAGTTGTTTTGTACTACTTCAATAAAGGTACAAATGGATTTTTATTTTTGTTGTTTTGACCTACATCAATAAAGCCACTTCTCATTTGCTTCCCTTTTCCACTAATCAAATAGGGAACCTACTTAGGTGTAGGTGTTGTTTGATTTGAAAACAAAGTTTTGATAGACTTGTACATTTGTATTATCTTTTCGAACAAAAAAATAAAGGAGAAAATTAAACTTTTACTATTATTTATAAAATTGAGGTATTACATAAAAGATTAAATCACAAGTTAATAGAAATGTTTTGATATCCGCAAAGTCCGAACAAATTTATGAATATTAGGTTATGAATATTAGGGATAAAGTAATGGCTATGAGCAAAATGACTCATGTTTATTTATTATGTTGTTTAATGTGATTGGTTCAAATTATAATCCTTCTCAAATAAATACTCTCTCCATTTCAAAAAGATTGATCTAGTTTGACTTGAAACGGAGTTTAAGAAAAGAAAGAAGACTTTTTAATCTTGTGGTTCTAATTTAAAGTTATATCAAATGTACCACAATACCCTTTAATCTTGTGGTCTTAAACATGCCACTTGGAAAGTTAAAGTTAAAGTGTAGCCAAAAAAGGAAAGGGGTCATTCTTTTTGAAACAGACTAAAAGGGAAATAGGGTCATTCTTTTTTAAACGGAGAGAGTAATAAAATATATTTTTTATAAAACCATTTGACCTGATACATTTGAAAATAATATTGAAAAATAAATTAATTTCATGATATATTTTTATTGGCTTATTTTTAATCGACCCCCAATTTATTATAATGTAACCCAATTCATAAATGAGGATCCAACTAAAATTCATTTTCACCCCAATTGATTGTACATCTAAAATAATTATTATTTTTGTTAATGTAGAATTTTCTATTAATTATCGCAATGTCTTTTTAATCTCTTATTCTTAATTAGGATATTCGAAACTCCAAATTAAAATGAATTCACATGTTTATATTAATCTATTTTGTATTATTGTTATGGTGGGATGATGATGGGGATAAGACAAATGATTATTTTTATTCTTTTACTTTGAATTTGGATACACTCAAAAGAAAAATGCAATATTCGTACGTATTTGATTAATGAAGTCATCTTACTAAAGGGAAAATTAGCAAACTAGTAACAATCCCTAACTTAATTAGTAAAAACATCTATACTTTAAAATAATAATTGAAAATGTCAAGATGTCAATACTTTAGAAAGTAATTTGTATCCAAATTTAATTCTCAAACAGTCCAACATTGAATCAAATTCTACATCTATTACCCATTTACACTTCTTGCTATGCTTTAATACCATTAAATTTATTTTTCATCTTTCACTTTTCAAATTTTTTTCTCTTCCATCAACTTTTCAGTTTTCACCATCCCCATCATTCACTTTTCTCTTCTTCTTTTTTCTTTCATCAAAATTTCACCATTATTCTTTCTCATTGTTGAAGAAGAACTAATTCTTCAAGTTCATAACAATTTGTTCAGATATATCAATTAATCAACAAATATCTCAATTGATAAAGGTATTTTGAAGTCATCATTTATTTTGCGAGAATTTGTTTTCAAAACACACATTATGTTGAATTTTCGGATTGTATGTATTGAGGATTTTTCGTATTTCTTTTTTAATTTTTATGTGAGTTTGTTAACATACTCATCAAATAGTTATGTATTTCAGATTTTTAGTATTTTGAATAAAAAATTTTGATCTTTTTTATGATTTGTTTTTCTATTTCAGATTTAGTAAAATCTACATTAGCATTAGGTATTGAGTTGTTTCTCAAAAGTATTTGAAAGTATTTTGAATGTTCTGTAGTTTGTAGTCAAATTTGGTTTTAAAAAGTGATAATCCAAATACAAATATGTAGTTTGATTATTTAAAATTGTGAATGAATACGAAATCAAAGATAAACTAGTTGGTATAAACATATAATGAGCAAAATGAAATACAAAACTATTTGACTGATGCAATTAGGATGAATACACATATAATGAATACATAAATAAACTGTATTTTGGCTATTTATAGTTGAGAATGAATACAAAATCAAAATATAAATACAAAACTTTATGATATACATTAGGACGAATACAAAATCAAATCTAAATACAAACTTTATGGTATACATTAGGATGAATACAAAATCAAATCTAAATACAAATTATTTGGTATACAAAGTGATATTGAAAATAAGCAAAATAAAATACATATGTAAGATGGATGAATACCTATATCATGAATATACATGAGTATTGTATTCTGAATATTGAAAAATTTCTTAAAGGAGATACATAAAGTTCATAACATTAACATGATAGCCAAATAACTTCATAAAATTTAGACATTTTAAAGATAAATTATAATTTCATAACGTCAAAATGATGCCTTAGTAGAATAAACTGCTTCAAATATGACAATGTATTGTAAATAAACGTGTTTACAAACAAACAAAAAAATTAAGAAAATTGAATATTGAATTTTTAGAACAACGGTGATAGGCGTGTTTTTTAGAACATAGTGAAAGAATAAGAAAGAGATGGAAGTTGGTGTATTTTGATAAATTGTCAATTAGTTCGTTGTTTTTGAATTTTTGTAACTGATAAGACTTTTAAGCAATTGTCTCTTTTTAATATTTTTCTCTCCCCTTAATTTCTCATTTCTGTTTTTAACAATTGTTTCTTTTTTGACATTTTTACTAAATATTGAAAGTATTGATAATGAGTCCTATTAAATGTCAAAATATTGACAATTTCAAAATTTTTCCTTTATTAAACTAAGTATTTCTACATGAATGCTTCATTATTTTCCTCTTTTTTTTCTCTCTTGTTTGTCATAAATTGAAAAAAATTAAATTTAAATGGTAACAAGAACCAAATAGAGAAAAAAAAACTGAAAGAGGTGGGAAGTGAAGGAGTTTGGGTTGGGGTTGGAGTTGGGGGGGGGGGGGTTAGAGAGTAGATGCCTAATCTTTTTTGTTTAATTTAGAAAAAATGGACAAATACCCTCTAAATCTATGCCCAAAATCTCAGTACTATACTAAGGTCCTATTACCCCCTGAACTTATTTTATAAGTAATTTTCTACCCATTTTTTGTCTACGTGGCACTAGCTTGAAAAAAAAAAGTCAACAATCGTTGGGCCCACAAGATAGTGTCACGTAAGTCGAAAAGGGATAAATAAATTATTAATAAAATAAGTTCAGGGGGTTAATAGGACCTTAGTATAGTATAAGTGTGTCTCTGAGATTTTGGGCATAGATTGAGGGGGTACTTGTGCATTATCCCTTTAATTTACTATGAGTTTCAAAATTAAGGGCTCATTTGGCCATGCGATATCGAATCATGATATGATATCATAATATGAAATTGAAGTTTTGTTCGAATATGCGATATGAAATTTGTGTGTTGTACATTTTCTTATAAACATAAAAATCTCATAAGTTGTAAAACTATTAAAATAACTCAATTGGTTATTCATTCTTACTAAATAAACAAAAAAATATAAAATTTGCATAATAAGTTATTACAAAGTTGTTTGTTCTCCCTTAAGTAATCGTTTCGTCTAACTTTAATTGATCAAATTTTAATTCAATAAAAAAATCATGAATTGTAATGTACTAGCTTTTAGTATATTCTCCGACATAGTACAAACAATCTCTTCACGTTGAACTAACAATTCTCGATCATACGACCGAGAAGATGAACCATCATTGTTACTCCGAGTCATTTGTTGGTCAATATCATTCGCAACTATATTTTTATTTTATAGATCATAAAAATTTCATCACTCCTTTGATATTCTCGCAAATAATTATGTTACATTGCACAAGTTATACAATTTTTACTTGTGTTTCAATATCATAATGGCTCATGTCTTGTTTCATTTCTGTGCAATTACACAATTTTAGTGCATTAATTTCGTACTAAAATCAAACATATTGGAAGTAGTGATTATTAAACATATATCACCAATTTCGTCCTTTTTCATGTTAAATTGCTTTAAACATTTTCATATGTAGCCGAAAGAAAAGTTTTTTTTTGTTATGAAAAAACAAAAAAGTATTATTTCTTTCGTTCTTATTAATTCACCAAATCAATTGCTACTTTATTATTTTTATATTCATCAAATTTAAAGTAATAATAAATTTTGGTTTAATACATAAAATTCCCCCTAAACTTGGCAGCAAAATTCACTTTCACACTTAAACTATACGGGTGTTTAAATACTCTTCTTAACATCTTTCAAGTGAATTTAAATACACCCGAATAGCTGACGTGACAAGTACAAAAAATCACTGCGCGTGAAAAAGACTAACTGCGCCCCCTTTTTTTTTAGCCAATAATCTTTCTTTCATTCATCTTCTTTACCCCCCCCCCCCCCAAGTTTTTAATACCACCATCCCTTTCATCTTCTTTACACCCCACCACCCTCTCCCACCCTTAACCCCACTTGCACCACTTTTTTCTTCTTCTTGACCCCCACCCCCATCCACCCACCTCTTTTTCCTTTTTTGAAACCCTCATCCTGACCCTATATCTCCTCTTTGAACCCCTCATCGCGATTCTTTTTCTTTCTCTTCGGACTAGCCGCCTCAATTACCACTTGCCTCACCTTTTTCTTCTTCTTCTTCAAAGGATTTTCCAGGTTCTTTCTATTTCTTTGAAACACCCCATACCCCCCCCCTTCATTTTCTTTGAATCAGTAAAGGGTGTGATGAACATACAAAAAATAGAAAACTTAATAATTTATTTTTTCTTCAAAATTATTATTTATGGAAGAGTTTGAATGTGAAGAACTTGAAGCTTTTGTTAATGAAAAATCTACAATATCTTCATCTCAAATTAAATTCTCATTCATTATTTATTGTTTTGATAATGTCTTCAAAATTGAATGTTTAAATAAAACGAAAAAAAATTAAAAAATCAAAATCTAAATAATGTCCTATGTGGCACTGATGTGGCAATGTTGTGGCCCTAACGTATCAATGATTTGGAGCATGTGTAATACACTTGTCAATGTGAGAGTGATATTATAAATTTAGGGTGATATTAAATTCATTTGAAAAGAGATTAGGGGGTAAATAATTATCCGTAAAGTTAAAGTACTAAAGTAAGTTTTGCTGACAAGTTCAGGGGGGATTTTATGTATTTTCTCATAAATTTTATGTTGGTGAGAATAATAAATTTTAAAAAGAAATTATGTGATTGTAAATTTGAAATCGCATGTCCAAATGTTGATTCCATCTCCGATCGTGATATGGTATCGCATGGCTAAACGCCTACTAAGTCAATCATGTGACCTTATACATTAGTAAGTAATTTCAAATTATTTTAAATAAAAAGGGTCTAAAGTGCCCTTAACTATGAGATTTGGTACAATATTGTCTTTCACTTGATGAGTTTGGTCCGTTAGACATGAGGGTATTTTTGAGCCAAAAGATTGACATGGGTATTTGGAGGTCCAAAGATGAACGAAGGATAATTTTTACCAATTGAAATAGTTGAGGGATATTTTAGGTCCTTCTCCATTATTTATATCATAGATTTTCATGTATTAGTAATGCAAAAGATTTCAACATATACTGTAATTGACTAATGATATAATTATCACTATATGCCATACTTGTTATTTCAAACGAGAAGAGTAATAAGAACACCCCTGAACTTGGTGCAAATTATTAATTTCATCTATGAATTATTGACGGTCTTAAAAACACTTATCTAATGGACTAATTAGACTTATATATACCTCCGATCTGCCACATGACATAATAAGTGATCTCAAACTCTCGTAGGAGCATGAACTTATAATAAAAAGTGTTAAAAACACCTTTAAATTTGATGAGAAATTAAGGATGTATTTCACTCATGTTACAAGATCAGAAGTGTATTTACGTTCAATTAGTCACATAATGAATATTTTTAAAGTTATCAATAGTTTAATACCACTTTCTATTTCAAATACTTCAAACCAAACAATATATAAGAAACAATGCCAATATAACTATATTACGTAGTACTACCAACATTACTAACGTAAACATTACTAAAATTCAATGTATTTTTACCATGTTAATTAGCGACAAGGACAATTTTTAAAATCATTAATTAACGTATTAAAAAATACAAATGAAAGAGTCCAATCTCACCTACTATATCTTTGATTAAATAAAGGAAACTAATTAATGTAGGGGGACAAAGCTCCAATGTCATTTGTATTTATCGTAAAAATAAAATAAAATGGTGAAAGCATACAAAAAAGGTAGATAAGGAAATAACGATCCTAACTCTTTTGTACGTCACCATCAACACTTATGGCTGTAATAATATCACTGAAAATCGATATTTTTATTTTAAGAAATATCATGTGTAATTCAATCTGAGGTGAAGATCGATTTTAATAGGAGAGATTAAGCTGTTAGTAACATTTTCTTGCTCTTTTCAAATCTTTGTTATCTTAATTTAATTCTTTTTTCATAAGAAAAAAAATCAAATTGAATTAGATAAGACCAGACAGAACGAATTAGGTCAGGTAATCAAAATAAAATATCAATTAATGCATTTTGTATGAGTTTGTCAATATATAACCTCATTAGTATAAATAGTCATAGATTTGTACAACTTACAAGCTCAAGTTTCGATTAACGTAACTTTTTCCTTTACAGGTATCTTCTTAGCTAGCGTTTGGCAGGGCCGAAGCTACATTGCATTAAGGGGTTCATCCGAACCCCTTTCAACAGAAAATTATATTATCTATATATGGTTAAAATAAGTTTATATGTATATATAGTAGATGTCGAACCCCCTTCGGCTATCTATTTCTAGAGATTATGAACCCCCTTAATGAAAATTCTGACTCCGCCTCTAGCGTTTAGCCATAAATTTCCAAATATTATTTGGGCGAAAACATGGATGAAATTTCATCATGTGTTTGGCCATAGTATTTGGGAAATAATTTCACTTTTTTTAGAAAAATATGATTTATACCATGACAGAAGGTAGAGTAAGAGTTACTAGTATAGATGAGTTTAGAGTATACGTTAACCAGGAGGGAGTTTATGTCGATGTGTCATCGTATTAGTGAAGACCAAGTAAAGTGTTGAATAAAAGAGCATAGTAGTCATAAGGTGATAGATATAACCTAGGCTTACGATTTTAAGGGAGAGCCCATGACAATCGAAGGGTTATGGAACTAATTAGGATATTATGTACAACGATAGTAGCATTGAATGTGAGGGGATTGAATAAGTGTATAAACAAAAAGAGATGGAGGAGTTCTTAGTGATGAATAAAGTGATACTTATAGCTATTATAGAACACAAAATTAAGGAGCAAATAGCGCAGAAGGTGATAAATAAGATTGCACCAGGTTGGCTGTGGTGCGACAACTACATTCATAGTACTCGAGGTAGAATATGGATTGTATGGAATCCCAGGTACGTCATATATACAACGTTGGCTAAACATGCCCAATTTATTCATGGGGAAGTTGTGATACCTTCTAGCAACACAATTTAGGTTGACAGCAGTGTATGGACTGCATACAATTGAAGATAGAAGAGACCTATGGCAAGAGGTAAAAGAATAAAGCAAAGGAACGCAAGGGGACTGGATTACTATTGGAGATTTCAACTCAGTCCTAAGTGAGAAAGATAGAATTAATGGGAATAAGGTAACTGATCAAGAAGCCAGAGACTTTAATGAATGCATCCTTGAATCCCATCTGACAGAAATTAGAACTGTAGGACGATATTATACTTGGACAAATGGTAATGTTTACAGTAGAATAGATAAAGCGTTTGGGAATGCAGAATGGATAATGAACTGGCCACAAGTCGAAGTGACACTACTTAAGCCTTATTTTTCAGCCTGAGTTTTAGAATTGGAGGGCAAACAACATCAGAGAAGAGACCTTTTAAATTCTTTAACCATTTGGCAAATGACCCTTCCTTTATAAAAGTGGTGAAGGAAGGGTAGAGTAAACAAGGAGAGGGTTCAAAATTGGATAGAGCAAGGCAGAAACTAGGGTTGGTCAAGAAGAAACTGAAACAATTGAATAATGCTGAGTACTCGGGGACAAAAGCTAGAATTAATTGAATAAGGAACCAGTTGCATGACATACATGACCAGATGAGAGGATATAATAATGTACCGGAGATGTTTGAGAAAGGAGAAAACTGAAGAGCGAACTGGAAAAATGGGTAATGATTGAGGAAAGTATTCTAAAACAAAAATCCAGAATAAAATGGCTGAAATTGGGAGATGCAAATACAACATACTTTCATGCTAGTATGAAGAGTAAAGTTTCCATCAATATGATGAGAAATTTGGAGAATAGTCAAGGAGATATGGTTCACACTGAAAAAAAGATAACGCAAGAGGCATTACAGTTCTATAAAAGTCTGTTGGGGTCTAATGCCTGTCAATTGCCTGCAATTAATCCGTGGGTGATGAAGAATGGTCATGTATTGGATAGATCACATCAACTGGGGTTGATTCAACCGATGACAAAGGAGAAAGTATGGAGAGCTTAACAGAATATTGATGATCAGAAGGCACCGAGGGGAGATGGATTCAATGCAGTGTTCTTTAAAAAAGCTTGGAGTATAATTGGAGAGGAAGTTACAGAGGCAATACTGAGTTTCTTCGATCAAGGTGTTCTGTGCCCATATATCAATTGTACATCTGTTACATTGATACCAAAGGTACATAATCCTACTTCAGTTAAACAATTTCGACATATCTCTTGTTGTGATGTAATTTACAAGATTATCTCAAAGATATCGATGGAAAGAATGCATGGAGTTATGGATCAACTAATGGATAAGGAACAATCAGCTTTGTTCCGGGCAGCGTTATAACTGATAACATAATACTGAGTCATGAACTGATTAAAGGTTATGGAAGGAAACACATTTCTCCCAGGTGTATGATGAAAGTGGACATGCAGAAAGCTTATGATTCAATTGAATGGACTTTTTTGGAGCATGTATTGGAGTGTCTAAATTTCCCAATGCGATTCACTAAATGGATGATGCAGTGCATAAGAAAAGTTTCGTATTTTATTCTTATTAATGGCAAACCTTCAATACCGTTCCAGGCTAAGAAGGGGTTAAAACAAGGCGACCCTATATCTCCCTATTTGTTTGTCATTGCCATGGAGTATTTTACTAGGTTGTTGCGAACTCTCCAAACAAATCCTTATTTTAACTATCACCCTAAATGTGCTAAATTGAAGCTTATTCAGTTAGGGTTCGCAGATGATTTATTGATGTTGGGTAGAGGAGATATTGGTTCTGTCACACTTCTGAATAATTGTAAAGAGTTTCTATGGCCTCTGGACTCAGCGAAAATGTGGCAAAAATCTTACAGACGCAAGAGCAACAAGCAATCCTGGAGGAATTGGGGTACACGAAGGGAGAACTACCCATACGTTATCTTGGAGTACCTTTGAGCACAAAAAGGATTATAGCGGCACAATGCAAACCTCTCTTGGATAAAATAATATGACGAATAACCTCCTGGACAACAAAGTTCCTATCATATACTCGAAGGGTGCAACTTATAAAGAGTGTTGTTTTCTCAATTCAGACATTTTGGGCACAAATTTTCCTTTTACCAAAAAAGATTACAAAGATGATTGATTCTTTATGTAGAAGTTTCTTATGGACTGGAGGGGCTGAGATATCAAAGAGAGCTCTTATTACATAGAACACAATATGTTGCCCGCAGTCAGCAGGTGGACTCAACATTCTGGGCATCCTAACATGGAATAAAGCAGCTATTTTCAAGCTATTATGGAATCTATGCTAAAAAAAAGATAAGCTTTGGGCCCAATGGATCCACACATACTATGGGAAGGGTAGAATGGTGTGGAGTATGGAGGAAAACAATGCTTCATGGATAATAAAGAAAATTCTCAAAGCAAAGGAGACAATGGAAGCTGCAGGGTACGGTGAAGATGAGTTGATCCAGATGCCAAAACTTTCAATACACAACGTATACACAACTAAGAGGAGTATTCTCAAAGGTATTTTGGAGAAGGTTAGTCTGTAACAACAAGGGGTCGCCAAAATGGATTTTTATGCTACGATTGGCTATTCACGAAAAGCTACTCACCAAAGATAAGCTTCAGAAATGGGGGGTGGTTCAAGAAGCTAAATGCTCTTTGTGCAATAAAACGAATGAATCTATAGCTCACCTGATGTTTGAATGCAGCATATCAACTGGAGTTTGGAGAAGGCTACTGGTATGGCAAGGGGTTAAGCGACAAGTATTGGACCGGAAAAGAGAAGTTTTTTGGTCTAGCACACACCAGAAGGGGAAAAAACCAGATGTTGAAGTTTATAGAATGACCATAGCAAGTGATGTATATCATATTTGGCAAGAACGAAATGCAAGAATATTCAAACAGAATCAACGAAGTGAAGACGAGATTGTGAAGACTATAATTCAGGAGATACATCATAGAGGGAATATGTACAGCAAATTGAGAGGAGTGTTAGCTAGATTGAATTATTATCCTTCATAATTGAGAGCTGATGTTGAGGGGATGAAGTAGATGAGGGATGAGGTTGTTGAAGCTCAGGCCTTCGTTTTTTTTCAATTAGTGTTGTAATGTTTACTTGGTGAATCAATAAATCTATTATTAGCCAAAAAAAAAAGAGTACAATGAATGGTAAATAGTACTTAAGTTGAGAAATAGAATGTGATAGTAATTTATAAATAGATAGACTGAGTATTAATGGTTGCCTACTTATCATGAGATCTTAGTGGGCGAGTGTTTTTTAATTTTTTCTAGTATTCATAAGTTAGTATAGTATGTGAGATCGCGTATTGATAATTGAATTTAATACTAGGCACTAACCTTAAATTTAAGATGAGTGTCGTGAAAAAAGGAGTGGTAACATGAGGGTGATGACGTTAGTTTTGAGATCTGAAGATGTTAGTTGCAATTAGTGGTGGCAAATGAACGGGGTGGGTCAAATTTAGGCAGGTTGAAAATGGGTCAACAAAAAAGGGCAATAGTTCAACCCGTCCATATTTGATATGAGTAAAAATGAATTGGGTAACAAATGGATTGGGTAAAATATGGGTAAATACTAGTTTACCCATATTTTCATGAGACAATAAAACTCTACTTAAGAATTCAACATGGAGAAAATATTTTAATTTTTTTTTAGATGAAAAATATTGAAAATGCTTCTTTTTTAGTTTTATTGTATCATAAAAGTCATTTTTTTTTTATAACTTTTCAATATAAAATAAATTTATGTATTAATTAACAAAGGGGACATATTTTAATTCAAAATAAATGAATATCTGAATTTTAAGGCTAAAACATGCTTATTGCACTTTAAGCAATGTCAATACTAATACATGATTTGCTTATTTTACACTATTATTTATTATTCACTCTAAAATTAAACAAATAAAATAATTATTATAATTAATAAAAGAAATGTCCATTTAAAATATATATTTTGAGAGGGTCAAAACTCAAAAACTTCACCTTTTCAATAATAGAGAAACATAATTAGTTTTATAGAATAACATAAAAAGGAAGAGAAACTACAATATATTTGGTGATATCATGAATTTTGAGTGAATAAAAGTTAGAAGCTTAACCCGTTTGGCTAATCCATATTTTACCCATAGTTTACCCATATTTTTATGGTTGAATATGGGTATCAACCCATATTTTACCCATCTAAAAAGTCAATTGTTACCCAACCAATTAAAATATGGGTGGGTTACAAAAATATGGGCTCATTTTGCCGGCACTAGTTGCAATGCATGTGAATGATTAAAGTGTGATGTTATTACACTTAGATGAGAGAAATAAAGTATGACTAAGACCTCATTTGTTTCCATTAAGATTACGACGTCTGAATCTGAACATTCATCTGAATGTTAAAGGGAAAAGACTCAAATATGCCACCGAACTTTCAGAAAAGGCTTATTTATGCCATCAGTTAAAAATTTGGCTCATTTATGCCATTACCGTTAAAGAAAAGACTCATTCATGCCATTATTTTTTAACGGTGGTTTTGCAAAACCATTTTTGATACGTGACCAATTATAATTCGGCCACGTCATCAATTTATTTAATAAAAAAATTAATTCAATTTTTTTTCAGAATTTTGATTTTCTTTATTAAAAAAATTGATGACGTGGCTGAATTATAATTCGTCACGTGTCAAAAATAGTTTTGCAAAACCAACGTTAAAAAATAATGGCATGAATGAGCCTTTTATTTAACGGTTATAGCATAAGTAAGCCAAACTTTTAACTGATGGCATAAATAAGTCATTTCTGAAAGTTCGATGACATATTTGAGTCTTTTCCCAATATTAAATATGCATTTAGATTTTTAGATGTGTAAATCTGAATAAACATCTGAAAATTAAGATGTTGTCTCTGATCTGAACACTAGATTATTGGGACTGTTTATTTTTAATATCTGAATGTACATATGAAATTAAACGTTATATTAATAAAATATTATAAAAACGTCAATTTAATAAAATAGTTTTTTATATATAGAAAATAATATTTTGAATATTCTTATCGTAACAAGGTAATATAATTCATCTATTAAGAATTTAACATTAAGTTACATCATTAATATGACTATTCTTCGCACTCAAAAATTTTGAGAATCTAATATAATTCAATGTAAAATAGTTTATATAGAGTAGTAATATAATGTTTATGAAAAAAAACTATTTTCTAATGGACATTTGTTATTGTTATCGATCAAATAATTAATATTTTCTTATTTTTCAGAATCAAGCTAAATATTATATCATGAAGTACTTATCAATTCAAATATATTGATTAATTTATAAAAGTAAAAGACGTTTATTAAGTTAATAAGAATAAAGAAAATAATAACGGTAAGAATGTGATTAACATTAATTAAATAAGAAAAAAACATTTATGAATTTTTGTGATGTAGTTGAATTAAGATAGAAGTCTTATTTTTGAGTCTGAATGGTGTTAAGAGTATTTTACAGATTTGATTTATTCAGATGTATTCAGGCCCATTAAGATGTTTATAAGAAAATAAAACAAACAAACTCAATGAACTGAATATGAATAATTAATTCAGTCCTAAAAAACAAATACACTGAATGAGATGAATCTGATTGATTAAGATTCAGACTCACATTAAGTGCAATCAAATGAGTCCTAAGTCATATATTAGCAAGAACATTAATGCAATATCGTATTTATCCAGACGAGGTTCCAATTAAGTTTATGATTTTTCATGTGTGTCTAGATATTATATTTAATCTATTAATATGAAATAAGCTAATGTAAGTATTATTTTTTCTTAAAATTTAGATGAAGCGACCTTATAAGCCAATGAGAAAAGGTTAAGAGAAGTATCATAGATAGAAGTCTTAGAAGGAATCTGTCACACGAGCATATTACTTCACTTAAATTTTGTGTAAGAGGTTAGTCCAATGTGAGGCAGTCAAGTCCCACTTAACTCAACTCTTTCACAGCCTAGTCTGCCTAACGTTCAAGGATGTTTTACTGTTTTTACCTTAGATTATTTTCCATACTTTACACAATGAAATCAACACATTAAAATACGGGCGAACCCAACCTTTATATTAATAATCAAAATCAATACAAAGGACTCACTCGTTGGAACAACAATTCTATCATACTTCGACTTAACGCACTATCACAAGTTGATTGCTGCCTTTGACACTTTTTTAAAACCCTCACATTTTTTCTAAGTGTCTTGGTGAAATTCCAGACTTAGTCTTTCCTCTTTCACCTTTAGGATAACAAGTTTATCCTCCCTAAAACGTCCAACACATAAGGCTATTCATTTATAGAATATGTAGCAGTCTTGTGTTTTACATTGCATAGTGTTGTGACACATGTCTAACACTTGTCAAGCAATCAGCCCACTAAATAATATTTCAGTTGACATTCAAATTTTGAATTCAAAAAGCATTCAAAAGATACGATGAATCTGGACACAAGTAGTTACAAAAAGGTAACGATCGCATGTGCTTTGCATATGACTTGGCTGACTAGATTTTGGCCATATGCTGCATTTTTCCTCCATAATTTTGGTTCTAATACAATGTCTAAACATTGTATATTCATTGTCTCATCAAAGTCCACCCGAATTCATCCGCCCATTTTCCATGCCTGCTCACCACCGACTCCTTGCCACACTACCTTGCCTTGGCCATGTTATCTTTTTATTTACCTGTGTCATTCATTGTTTACTTGCTACATTTCATTCACGTTTGACTATGCTTTAATTTAGCTCAGGTTGATTTCCCGCACGTGATCAGATCATGTGTTTTTCGCATGCCAACTTTGCCCAAAACTAATGTCGGTCAGCGTCCAAGCTATGTCCTGGCCTGCTGCCTTGCCAACATCAATTTCATGTCATGACACTGCATTTACAGCATTATTTGATACCATTAGACCATGCTAACACTTTTCTCACACAAAACATGATTGATTTCACCCGCACTTTGGCCCTTGACAAAGTCATTCATGTCAACCCTATACCGCAACCGTGTCTATGTCGAGTTACTTGGCTAGGACCCTTATAAACTTCCCCCAACCAATGGAACTCGACGTCCTCGTCGAGGACATCCCTCATCTGATCCTATTTGAATTCCGGAGAAGAATCATATCCTGCCCATCATCTTTATCTTCAACCAACGTCGAAGAGTTTAAATTTGAAGTTCATGCCTCATTGTTCGTTTCCTTTCCAATTCGGCAGCAAGCATGACATTTACTTTCACTTGCACCGGATAGTCCCTTTTTAAATGTGGACCACTAAAAGTAAGCATCCCTCAAACTTTCCCTTGTGTTTGGAAAATAAGA
>JAJJBR010000741.1:0-32784 GCA_022817965.1 Solanum lycopersicoides
ACTATGTTTAGAGTTAGGTGAGGTTAGGGTTAGGGTTTTTTCTAGGTTTTTTGGGTTTAGGTTTTAGGATTTGAGGTTCAATATCAATGGTTTGGGTTTAGGGTTGAGGTTAGATTTAAGGTAAGGTTAGGGTTTTGTGTTAGGGTTAGAGTTAGGATTAAGTTTTTAAGTTTAGATTTGAGGTTGAAAAATCTATGTTAATTTTTAACGTTAGGGTTTTTGGTATTTGGGGGCTGGGTTTAGGATTTATGAGTAGTGGTTAGGGTTAGGGTTGAGCGTTGTTATTTTAAGTTTTAGGTTTGGGGTAAAGGATTTGAGTTTTAATAATCTATGGTTTAGTGTTTAATGTTTAGGTTTTGTATTTTTGGCTGAGTTTAGGTTATAGGATCAGGGTTTAGGCGTTAAGGATGGGCTTCGTGTTAGGTTAAGCATAGGGTTAGGGTTAGTTTTTTGTTTTTGGTTTTAGGTTTTGGGGTTTAGGATTTTTTTGTTTAAAATCAATGGTTTAATGTTTAATATTTGGGTTTTGTTACTTTGGAGCTGGGGTTTTGGGTTAATGGTTTAGGGTTAGGTTAGGGTTAAGGTTAGGGTTAGGCTTGATGTTATGGTTTAGGGTTTTTATAGGTTTTAGGGTTTGTGTTTAGGATTTGTGATTTAAAATCTATGATGTGTATGTTTAATATGTTTGAAGTTTTCGTATTTGTGGAATTATGTGTTTTTTTTTGGACTTAAGTTTAGGGTTAGGGTTAGGGTTAGGATTAGGGTTAGGTGTAGGATATTTTAGGTTTTTTTGTAGGTTTTTAGATTCAGGGTCTAGAAATTAGCTTAAAACTATGGGTTAAGTTGTTTAATGTTTTGGCGTTTTGATATTTTGGGCTTGGGGTTTCTAGTTTATCGTTAGAGTTAGGGTTAGGTTAGGGTTATGGTTAGTATTTTTTGTTTTTTTAAGATTTTGTGTTTAGGGTTTAGGATTGAGGTGTAATATGATGGTTAGTGTGTTAATGTTTGGGTTTTGCGTATTTTGGGTTGGGGTTTAGGATTTATTTGAGAGGTTAGCGTTGTAGGTGTTTTTTTTAGGTTTTAGGGTCGGGTTAAGGATTTGAGTATAATAATTCTATTTATTATAGAGTGTTTAGTGTTAATGTTGGGGTTTTGGTTTTTTGGGTTTTGGGTTAGGATTTATGTTTTAGGTTAGGGTTAAAGGATAGGGTTAGGTTAGGGTGGTGTTGTTAGGGTTAGGGTTAGGGGTTAGGCTGTTTAGTTGTTTTTTTTAGTTTTTGGTCTGGGGTTAGGAAATTGGTTAAAATCTATGGTTTAGTGTTTTAATGTTTGGATTTGGTATTTTGGGCTGGGGTTTTGGGTAATGGTTTAGGGTTAGGGTTAGGGTTAGGGTAGGGTTAAGGTTAGGGTTAGGGTTAGGTTTTTGCGGTTAAGGTTAGGATATAATTTTTTTTTAGTTTTAGGATTGTGGTTTAGGATTTGTGGTGTTAAAATCTATGGTTTATTATTTGATGTGGGGTTTTCGTATTTTGGACTTAGATTTTTTGGGTATCTTCGGTTTAGGGTTAGGGTGTAGGTATTTTTTAATTGTTCAGTGTTAGCATTTGAGGTTTAAAAATTATTGTTTAAGTATTTAAGTTTGGATTTTGGTATTTTGGGTTAGGGTTTGGTTTTATTGGTTTAGAGTGAGGGTTAGGCGGAGTTAAGGTTAGGGTTAGGGTTAGGTTTGGGTTCTTTTAGATATTCGTTTTTAGGGTGTTAAAAATTTGATGTTTAATATCAATGGCTGAGTGTTATTGTTTGGGTTTTGGTATTGTTGGGTTTAGGGTTTAGGGTTTAGGTGGTTACGGGTTAGGGTTAATGTTAGGGTAGGGTTAGGGTTATGTTTTGTTTTTGGTTTGGGTTTGGGTGGTTAAAGATTTGTAAGTTATAACAGTCTATGGGTGGTTAGTGTTTTAATTGTTAGGGTTTTTGTATTTTGGGCTTGGGGTTTAAGATATATGGTATAGGGTTAGGGTGTAGAGTTAGGGTTTAGGTTGTTATTTAGGTTTTTGGTTTGGGAGGTAAGGATTTGAGTGTAATATCTATGGTTTAGTGTATAACGTTATGTTTTTGGTGTTTTTGGCTTTAGTTTAGGGTATAGGGCTTAGGGTTAGGGTTTAAGTAATAGGTAGGGTTAGGTTTGGTTAGGGATATGGTTGAGGCGTTAGGGTTAGTTTTTTTTTTTTTTTTTTTAGTTTTAGGTTTTGAGTTTAGGATTTTTTGTTAAAAATCAATTGGTTTAGTGTTCAATGTTTGAGTTTTGTTAATTGGGTTTGGGGGTTCGGGTAATGGTTAGGCTTAGGGTTAAGTTTGAGGTTAGGGTTGGGTAAAGGTTAGGGCTTTAGGTTTCTTTTAGGTTTTAGGGTTAGTTTGAGATTAAAAATCAATGGTTTTAGTGTTTAATGCTTGGGTTTTCGTATTTTGGACTTATGTTTTGTTTGGACTTAGGGGTTTAGGGTTTTAGGGTTATGTTAGGGTGTTTATGTTTTTTTTTTAGTTTTTGGTTCAGGATTTAGAACATTTGGTTTAAAATTATGGTTAAGTGTTAGATGTTTGGTGTTGTTGAGTGTTGAGCTTAGCATTTGGGTGTTTATGGTTTTTGAGTTACGGTTTAGGGTTAGGATTTTTGTTTTTTCTAGGTTTTTGGTTTAGGGCTTAGGATTTGAGTTTAATATCCAATGGTTTTAAGGGTTAGGTTGGATGTTAGGTTAAGGTAAGGCGTTAGGTTTTTTGGTTAGGGTTAGAGTTAGGGATTAAGTTTTTTATGTTAAGTTTTAGGATTGTGGTTTAGGATTTGAGGTTTTAAAATCTATGGTTAAATTTTTAATGTTTATAGTTTGGTTATTTTTGGGCTAGGGGTTTTAGGATTAGATAGTGTTAGGGTTTGGGTTGAGTTGTATTTTAGGTTTTAGGGTTTTGGGCGTAAAGGATATTTGAAGTTTTAATATCTATGGTTTAGTTATTAAGTTTAGGGTTTGGTATTTTTGGGCTTTAGATAGTTAGTGTTCTAGCGGTTTAGCGGTTTAGGGGTTAAGGATCGGAGTTTTTATTAGGGTGGTCGTGTTTTACGGATAGGGTAGGGTTAGGGTTAGGTTTTTTTTTGGTTTTAGGTTTGGGGTTTAGGATATTTTTTTAAATCAATGGTTTAATGTTTAATATTTGGGTTTTGTACTTTGGATTTCTTTTTTTTTTTTTTAATACCGTTAGAGGGGTAGGGCTTAGCACCACCCCAGGCCTTACCATTTCACAAAAAATAAATACAAAGAGGGGGGCATAAACCTTACTCCAGTCTATGATGGCTTGGGTAATTTCCTAAGGAAATTGTTACACCTCACCTTACAATAAGATGAATCCAAATTCTAATACCTAGAAGAGAGGACTCCTCTCATACATGAATCTAGGAAGCATAAATAACAGAGCTCTTCCTTTACATGCTCAAAAATAAACAATCTAACTTAAACTATTCAAAGAAGCTATTTAGAGTTATAGCTAGTTGAAGCTATTAGTTATTTAAGGTGTTCTTTAATCTTTCTTTGTCTTTTCCTTCTGAAGCTGGCATCTCATTAAGTCCAACTGAAAGTATGCTTTTGCTCTTTAGGTAGTTCTTGGATGGTGTAATAGATTTCTGGACAGGTGATTTTGTGGCTATGTTTGGACAGTCATCAGCCACCCAGTTTGCTTCCCTGAATATGAGAGCATTTGAACTCCTGAATTGAGAGATGAGGCCTCTCAGTCTGTCTAATTGATTTGCATATACTCCATTAGGTGTAGCTTTTGGAGTATCATGTGACAGTTTAGCATGGAATCCATTCCAAAATAATCTTCATGTAGCCTAGTTCCAGTGCCAGACATGCAAAGATGGCTGCTCTATTTCTGCATGATTGTTTGTGCCACTTCCCAGGGGTGAGGTAAATTCTGGATAAGATTGCCTTCATATCTCTCAGAATGCCTCTGCACCTATTTGCTTGGATTATCTAATGCGCTTCCATCTGTATTTACTTTGACCATTGATCAGGTGGTCTTGTCCCAGTCTATCGTCTGCACTTTTGTAACCTGAATGCATCTTTCAGCCAGTTGAATGATTCCACACCAAGTAGGGGCAGCTAACCTGAGCAAAAACAGAGGTTTATAAGGAGTAAGTTATCACTATAAATTGCATACCTGACTCTGTGCCATTAGAGGTTTTGGCTTCATATTTACAAGCACATCTATGTTTCCATAAATTCCAGAGATGAGTATAGTGGAAGTGTGTGGAGGATAAGTTTATGAGCTTCATTGTTGTATTTCCTTGAACACCATTGAGCTATAAGCTGCTTCAGTGAACTGTGGTCAACTTTCACCCTGCTCTATTTGCAAAACTTGTTCCAGACCTCCCTAGAAAATTCACCATTGTTAAGATATGGTTGATTGTATCTGATCCGCCTGTTCCTGCAACAAAAACAGTTAGAAGGCTTTAATCCAAAAATTAACTTCTCATTCGTTTGTAACTTCCCATTTAAAGCTCTCCAAGAGAAGGAGGCTTAAATGTATTTGCATGTGCCAAATGAGAGCCTGAAGTATCTTTAGATCTTTTTCCCTGATTTCATTCCAAGCTGAAAGCACTAAAACATGCCAATGGAATTGGCTTTCCAGTAGTTGTGGTCTGATACTTGTTGCTGAGGAACTACTATTCTAGGATATTGGCCAGTTGATTAGGGTGCCTGCTGGACTCAACATTGATATGTTCCACTGGCCTTCTACCAAAAATTCAGCTACTTCCTTGTTGTCAACCTGTGACTGCTGTTACAAAACTGAGAAAGATGTTCATCCCAGTCCAGTTGTCCACCAAAGGAGCAATTCCCTGAAATTCAGTTCCATTGAATGTGTTTCTAACATTACCCTATTGTGAACATGTGTTCCAGTTCAAGAATCCCCAAAATCCCATTTTTTGGCATATGGGATTTATCTTTGGCAGTATTTGGCTTTGATGAAATCACCCCAAAATGTGTTGCTTAGCTCTAAGTTCCACCATATGTTTATATTGGAAGGCTAAGCACACATCTTTCAATTTTTTCACTCCACCCTCCTTATCAATAGGTAGCTGAAGTCTTCCAGGAAGCCAGTGGATTTCTTTTCGTCACTTTTCCATCCCCAGAAGAAGTTGCCATCAACATTTGTATTTGCTTAAGTACAGTAGCAGGGGGAGTGATTAGCTGAAATTAAAATGAATGGGCAGGCTTGAAGAACATGCTTAATCAAACTGCTCTGCCGCCATAGTTTAATTGTTTGGTTGCCATCTGTAATCTGCAAATAACTTTAGAAACAAAGATCAGAGAAGTAAGAAATCCTGGCCTAACCACAAAGAGTGGGGCATCCCATAGTAAGTAATACCCTGCTTTTGCTTGAACCAGTGATCCTTTTAATTCTTCCTTTGTGCTATCAAAAAACATTGATGGACCATGAAGTGAATTTTCTCATCAATTGATCAACTGCCAGATGTATCCTCATAGTTTGAGGAGTTGCATGATGAGTTGTAGAGACTTAGCCCTTCCTGAAGTAAACATGATGGTGTCATCAGTAAAACTCAAGTGGTTCATCTGGGGGCCCTCTTCCATGACAAAACCATGGTAGTATTGATGATTGTGTAAACCATTTAAGGATCTAGAAAGCATCTGCACCTAAAATAAAATAGGCAGGGAAGGGGGTCTCCTTGCTTGAGCCTGAGGATTGGAAAAAACCAAAATCTTCTTCCATTAATATGATAGAGTACCAATTATTAGCCATAGTTCTCCCACACCATATGAATGAAAGTTTCGTTCAAAGCCATCTTCCTAAGACCAGACATATGTAAGCACAAGAAACTCTGTCATAGGCCTTAGCATGTCAAGCTTAAAAATGACATTGCTACCTATGTTTGGCTTTTTAATCTGATGGGTAATTTCCTAGCCAGATGATATTTTCAGTTATACTTCTTACCCTTCACAAAACCAGACTGGTTGAGAGAGATCAAATTAGGTAGAATATGAACTCAATCTTGTACTCAACAGTTTGGAGATATTTTCTAATGAAATTGCTCAGGCCTAATAGGCCTGACCTCCTTCACTTTGGTAAGGTATTATTCACCTTGGTAGAAGTTACTATAAAGAATGAGAGAAAAATACTTGGGATCTCTGGCCACTGAAAAGAAACTAATACCGCTCCCATCAAGTCTTGATTGATAATGTGACAACATTTTTGAAAAAAATACCCAATTATGCCATCAGGCCTGCTGCAGAGTTGGGGTTCATAGAGAAGACCACTTCTTGTATTTGTGTCATAGTAGGTTGAGAAGTAAGACTGTCATTTTTGCTCCTGATTACCATTCTAGGGACACACCAAGTTTGCTTCATTGATACTTTTGCTCTCCCTGTAAAACAACTCTGAAGTACTCACAAGCAGCCCTACTATGTTCTATCTCTTGAATCATTCCATCTTTATCCTGGATTCTGTGAAAGAATAGCTTCTCCTTCTACCCCTTATCCATGAATGGAAGAATTTAGAATTTGTATCCCATCCTTGAACCATTGCAACTGAGATTTCTGTTTCATGATTGGCATCTCAACTTGTGATATCTAATATATTTGGATAATTTCGTGTAGACTCTTCTGTTGGTAACACTGTTTGTCTGAATCAAATTTCCTCAGCATCTTTACCTTTCTTCAAACTCTCTAACTTTCATGAAAATGTCACCAAATTCCTCTTTGGACCCAATTACTTGGAGTGTTAGGAGCCTTTTCATCTTTTGGTAAATTTCCACATACTATTCATTCACTCCTTTACCAATAAGCTTTCACAGGTTCCTAAGAAGTTAGGGCTATTCCACCCAAACAGTTAGGAAATTCTAAATACTTGTATGTGCTCCTTATTGTTAATGATCTCCAATGCAATGGACACATGTCAGGAACAATAAGGAAGGTGGTGATACGTCTTTGAGGCTAGTTTCTGCCAGTTATCATTTATCAACCCTTGCAAGCCTTTTCAGATTTTTGATTGATGCCTTTTGTTATTAGGACCAGTGTATTTTTGCCACTAAGACCATTGTCCATCAGACCACAGGCTTATATAATGAGCAATGAAAATCTAGACTTTTCTGTATTGTAAGGAATTCCCGGCTAATTTTTCCTCAGTGGAAGGTTATAACATTATAATTCCCCCACTGAGCACCAAGGTTTTCCTCAATATCGCTGCTAGAGCATTTTATCCCATAGAGGTGTCTTTAGGTACTCTTTTAACATTTGGCCAATTGACCAAAGGTCATGGGAATTGTTGTTTGAGCTCATTGTGGCTGAAATCACAGGTGAATTTGCTGCTCATCCTGATCTTTCACCACACAGTCAACATCCCTATTCTAAAAAAGCCATATTTTACCATTGCAGTTGGCTATTGCATTGTCCATGGCTAGTTGATTCTTGAATTTCATTACATTACTACAATATGCAAAAGGCTCTAGAATAGCAATAATTGCTAGGTGATACATTCTCTTGAACATTTTGATTCTTTCCATGACTACCTGAGTGTTGATTCCCATCACATTCCTAATGATTGTACTAATCATTGGGAAACTCTAGAAGAGAAAAGCCTTGTGTTTGGTCTGCCAGCAGTGAGAGTTTTAATGTCCTGATTTTGGAAATGGAATTTCTCATGTTTCAATCTTCTTGGAGATAAACCTTGAGTTTGAGTCACCTGTTGAATCTCCTCCTCCAAATCTTCATCATTTTGAGGACTAAATGCTCTTAGAAAGCATCACTAGTCTCATCATCATCATCAGATTCCTACCCATATTGATCATTTCTTTCAACTTCATCTTCTGAATTGATCACCTCATATTCATGAATTAGAGGGGAGTATTGACTTGGCATTTGCCATATTCTTTATCAGGTGGTGCTCTGGGAAGAGGTGTTAGTATTTTAGTCTGATCAAAATTGTTGATCTAACCCTGCTGATTGTCCTCAACCTCCACCTCCTTACCTAAATTCACACTCCTTCCATGTTGGTTTTCCTGATTTGTCTCTTGTTGTTTATTGAGTCTTCTCTTAGCAGCATCTCTTTTCTGTTTGCTAGGCTTGTTTCTGCTCCTTGGAGTACTTTCTACAGCACCTTTAGTAGCATTATTGTCCAACTCCTTCTCCCTGTTGTTCCTATTTTGGGACTTCATGTTTTCAGTGTCCCTACTTTGTATTCCCTTATGCATTTCCTTGTTGCTTGTAGGTCTGTTGTCATTTTGTTGTTCCTTTTCCTGTCTTTTTTGTGTGTTCTCCTTTTGTTGCTTTTTCCTGCTATTATGGTCTCTATAGTCAGAGTTTTGGTCAGTGTACTCCTCCTCATGCCCTTCATGAGGTAGTTTCCCCCCTTTGGTTACCCCTTCCTGCATGTTAGTAGTGCTCTCCTGACATCCCCCTTCCATAACTCCAACAACTACAACCGACCTACTATCAGAGATATTCAAATCACTAGTTATAGGGTTCTAATCTATGATACCTGAATTATTATTTATCCCTTTCTTTTGCTGCTGCAGTTGTTGCTGATATGCTATGCTTCTCATTTGTTACTTGTTTTGATTTCCTTGGCTTGTGTTCCTTTCCTGATTTGTTTCCTGCTCTGGAGATGCTGCAGTTTTGTTATTGCCTTCCTTTTGCCTTGGCATGCCTTGCTTACTTGCAGTGTTTTCTTTTATTTTCTTGTTTGTTACTTCTACCACCCTTTGATCTTTGTTTCCTCTATCCTTTCTTTGTGCATTGTGATCTTCCTGCAATTCCAGATTAGTAAAAGATAATTGTTGAGAATTATTAGTTATACCTGCTTGTTGGTTATCTTTTGTAGTCTAATTTGTAGCAGTAGGTTTCCACATAGTCTTTGAAGTTGCATACTCCTGTTGTCTTGTATTTTTCCTTTTTTGAGTTTGCCATTCCTCCTCTTTTTGCTGTTCTGTTTGGCTCTGCCTATTATTGTCTTTACCTTGTTGTTGTTGTTGTTGTTGTTCTCTAGTCTCCTTGATGTTGTTCTGTCTATCTTTCTGTTCTCTTGCTTTGGTGGTATCTTTGTTTTTGTTTTTCTTCTCACTTTCCTTTTCCTTTCTCTGTTATACTCCTCATCCCTCATTTTGGATTTACATTCTTCAATATCATGCCCCTGATGTCTACAATACTCACAGTATGGGGGAATATTCACATATTCCACTGGCTGCCAAATTCCAATGGTGTCATCCTCAGGATCTAGTCCTATCCAAACATGTCTAGGTCTAGGCTTATTCAAGTCTATTTGCATCTTAACTTTGCACATTCCAGCCGTTGATCTTTTAATAGAAGCAGTGTCTAGATATAAAACCTTGCCAACTGATTCCAACAAGGGAGTAAGGAAAGGTTTTTTGTAGCAATGCCAAGGTAATCCAAGTAACAAAATCCATACAGGCACAATAGGGGTTTCCTCCTCAGGTGTAAAAAAAGGTGTCCAAGCTTGTATCCTCATCAATTTTCCTTCAATAGTCATTCTTTGCTGAGTCCACACTGTGTTATAATCTAACTCATTTTGTAAATCAATAAAAAACATGTTTTGCATTATAGTGTGCTATGTTGACCCCCCCCCCACTTAATTGAGTTTGTTGTATAAAACTCTTCCTTATAAGCTCCACCTTAGGCATGGTAGTACTAAACTTCCCCACTAGAGTATACATCCACAGTCAATGTATGCATATAGTCATACATATCAAAGATTACACCCTGCTGTCCTTGCTTGGTAGTTTGTCTCGGAATAGTTCTCAGTACAACAATTGGAGCTTGATCAACGGTACTTTGGGCTTGGGATTTTGAGTTAATGGTTTAGGGTTAAGGTTTGTGTTAGGGTTTGTGTTAGGGTAAGGGTTAGGGTTTAGGTTTTTATAGGTTTTAGGGTTTGTGGTTTACGATTTGAGATTTAATATCTATGGTGTAGTGTTTAATGTTTGAGTTTTCATATTTTGGACTTATGTTTTTTTTGGACTTAGGGTTTAGGGTTTAGGGTTTAGGGTTAGGGTTAAATTTAGTGTTACTGTGTAGGATTTTTTAGTTTTTTTTTAGGTTTTTAGGTTCAGGGTCTAGCATTTGAGGTTTAAAATCTATGGTTTAGTGTTTAATGTTTGGGTTTTGATATTTTGGGCTCAGGGTTTCTGGTTTAAGGTTTAGAGTTAGGGTTAGGGTTAGGGTTAGGGTTATTTTTTATTTTTTTTAGATTTTCTGGTTTAGGGTTTAGGATTTGAGGTTTAATATTGATGGTTTAGTGTTTAATGTTTGGGTTTTGGTATTTTGGGCTTGGGGTTTAGGATTTATGATACGGTTAGGGTTAGGGTTAGGGTTTAGGTTGTTTTTTAGGTTTTAGGGTTTGGGGTTAAGGTTTGAGTATTAATATCTATGGTTTAGTTTTAATGTTATGGTTTTGGTATATTGGGCTTTGGGTTTAGGGTTTAGGGTTTAAGGTTAGGGTTATGGATAGGGTAGGGTTAGGGTTCGTGTTAGGGTTAGGTTTAGGGTTAGGGTTTAGTGTTTTTTTTAGGTTTTTGGTTTTGGGGTTTAGGAAATTTGGTTAAAATCTATGGTTTAGTGTTTAATATTTGGGTTTTGGTATTTTGGGCTTGGGGTTTTGGGTTAATGGTTTAGGGTTAGGGTTAGGGTTATGTTAAGGTTAGGGTTATGGTTAGGTTTTGGGTTAGGTTAGGATTTAGTTTTTTTTTAGGTTTTAGGATTTCTGGTTTAGGATTTGAGGTTTAAAATCTATGGTTTAGTGTTTGATGTGTTGGTTTTCGTATTTTGGACTTAGGTTTTTTTTTATCTTAGGGTTTAGGGTTAGGGTGTAGGTGTTTTTTAATATTGTTCAGTGTTTAGCATTTGAGGTTTAAAATTATTGTTTAGTATTTAATGTTTGGATTTTGGTATTTTGGGCTTAGGGTTTTGGGTTTATGGTTTAGAGTTAAGGTTAGGGTTAAGGTTAGCGTTAGGGTTAGGGTTAGGGTTTTGGGTTCTTTTAGATATTTGGGTTTAGGGTTTAGAATTTCATGTTTAATATCAATGGTTTAGTGTTTATTGTTTGGGTTTTTGTATTTTGGGTTAGGGGTTTAGGGTTTATTGTAACAACCCTAAAAATAGATATGCTAAGTAATGCTTAATGTGCCAAGAATGCCTACGATTAGACCAAGGTTCACATGGATTGATGCGCGTAGAACCAGACCTTAAAACCCGTGGTACAGCCAAGCCAACTAACTTTGGGAGTTAGTTGAGCTAGGAAAGGTTGGGTCCAACAATGTAGGGCTCTCGAATACGAAGATTTACTCGAAGGCGTCTTTACCGGACTTTAAAAGAAGAAATCTTAGGTTTGAAGGGTCTGGGGTAAAATGGTCTTTTTTCCAGGCTAAGGGTAGTATCGTAATTACCCTAAATATATAATTAATTAATTATTTATTAAGGTGGAGGGGAAAATTGGGGAGAGAGAGACGAAATGGAGCTCTTGAAGTTAAGTCTTGCTCCACCCGGGTTCGAACCTACGTGGAAGCAATGAATTAAATTGTTTTTAATTTAAGTTGGTAAATTAATGTATTTAATTTATATTTATTATTTATTAGCTGATTTAAAATAAAAGAAAATCAGATTTTTAATAATTAAATAAAATCTTATTTGACTAAGTCCTAAACTTGACTCCTAAGCCTAAGAAAACTCTCCTCTCCCACACTTACCTCTCTCTCTCACGTCTCTATCACCCTCATTCACGTTTTTTCTGCCAAAATAACTTCAAAAAACAGTAGGTAAACCAAAGTTCTTCACACTTGAAGAACTCACAACGAAAATTACAAACAAACAACTAATCAAAAACGTTACGCAAGAGGGAGGATTATTCCGTCAAATTGGTGTTGAAGTTGAGGGGATTTGGACGTGATTTTTGGAGAAAGTTTTGGGCAGCAAGTCAAGGTTTGAACTACATAAAAGGTATGGGTTTTCTTACTCTTGGTCCCTTTCCCAAGAGACCCCTAGGATTCAGTCGATTCTAATCCAAAAACTAGGATTGTTTCTCCGTTTCATGTCCCTGTCACTAGCTCCTATTGATGGTTGTAGGTTGGTATGTCTGCTGGTAGATATTAGGCATGTAATGTGTTTTTTCGTGATGAATATGTTCATGAATGTGTATTTGGAATCGTACGAATGATAACCTATGCTTTCAGAAAATATGTGTTTATGTGTGTGCAATGTGTAGTCGTGACTTTGAACACGGATTGAAGTATGAAAATGACTTATTTTATGGTTGTATTTCACGTGCACAAACTTGTATTAATCGTGATGTTCATATGAAGTATAATGTGGCTGATTTGAGTGAAAAACTATTAGCTAAATGATTCACGAAATGCCCAAAGAATTAACTCTAAATGTTGATGAAAAGAAGCTGAAAAATGTATCTCAAATTTCCAGCACATTGTTGGTTAATTTCATCCAAGTAAAGTTCTTTAATAAGCTATGAAAAATAAAGAAAAATAAGTGAGGTCACTGAGGATTGAACCCGTGACCTCACCATGTTAAAAATCAGTGAAATCAGGTGAGAAAAAGGAAATGTGGAGAGTGGGGATTGAACCCCCAACCTCTTGAATGGATGAGAAAGTTAGGAGAAAAATAAAGGAGAAAAATAAATGTGGAGAGTGGGGATTAAACCCCCAACCTCTTGAATGGATGAAAGAGTTAAGAGAAAAATAAAGGAGAAAATAAATGTGGAGAGTGGGGATTGAACCCACAACCTCTTGGATAGGTGAGAAAGTTAAGAGATAAATTAAAATAAAAATAATGAGCTTGTGGGGGATTGAACCCACAACCTCCTTGACTTAAACGAAAAAAAGAGAGGAGAAAAAGAAAGGAAATATTATGGGGTTGATGGGAATCGAACTAGGGTCTCCCAAATCTGAAAAATGCAATTATCAAGTTTAAAATAAGATTAAGTGTTTTCCAAGGGATTCGAACTTGGGTTCCCTTGCCCAAATTCCGTATTGATGCATAAGTCATACGTGAAATAAATGTTCAAGAATAATGGCACCTACTTAGATCGAAATCGAGATCTTGGCAAACATACAAGATACATAAGTCTTGTACTACATAATCTTAGGAAGATATGAGTCACTTAACGAACTATTAATGAAGCCTCATGGCTTGTATGCATAGACCCATAAGTCTAGCATACGTTTAAAAATAAGTGAACCTAAGATGTATGAAATGAAATGATGAAACCCTAGAAGGGTTAAGTAAGAGTGTGAAACACACTAAATGGCCAAGTGCATTGGCATATGATAAAATGAACAGTGAAATGATAAAATGAACAATGAAATGATGAAATGAACAATGATATGATGAAATGAACAATGAAATGATGAAATGAAAAATGATATGATGAAATGAACAATGAAATGATGAAATGAACAATGAAATGACGAAATGAACAATGAAATGATAAAATGAACAATGAAGTGATGAAATGAGAAATGAAATGATGAAACCCTAGAAGGGTTAAGTAAAAGTGAGAAACACACTAAATAACCAAGTGCATTGGCATATGATGAAGTGAACATTCACGTAATAAGAGGTGAATAACTATGAAAAGCAAAGATACTAATGATGATGAATGTGGTGATAACATGATAAGAGGCTAATGTAAATGATGAGAGAAATCTCAAATGACCCTAAGTAAATGTTACCAATACGTACTCACCTATGAGAGTGTAAGATAATGAAGAGACCAGTCTCTATGAACACTCTAATGAGAGTATTGAGCTTAACACACTCAATACGAATGATGAGATGAGAAATCATCTAATGAGCTATGATGTCCTCATACTAGAAGTCAGCTTCCATGACGTATGAGATGAATGAAATGGAACTTTATACTGAGCACCGATAGACTAGCTATGAGTGGTGATGCCTTCTTTCGAGAAGGGCGGAGGTTCACGTAACTCTCATTAGACGAGACTGTTCGGCTTGCCGGGTATGGGTCTCCTTATATCTCCTAGTCTTCGAACCTATACTGCCAATATAGGGATCTGGCGGGGTTAAATTCCCATGTACGCTAGCATGTTATTGGGTCACTTTGGCCGGTGATTCCACCTCTTTTCGGTGTGGGGGAGACACTGGATTTGATGATGCTCACATGATCTATGTCGGTTAAAGTTAAAGTTCCCAATGAATGAATGGGGCCAGCCTCAAATAATGCACATATTGAAATGAATGATACCAAAGGTGTTAGGATAGGATAATCAAAAGATGAGTTAGATTCAAGTAATGACATTAGGTCATTCTTGGTCATTGCACAACGAACCTAATGAAAGTCTTAAACTACATCTTTGGTATAGCTGGTGTTTACACTGGCGTATGAATGAAATGAAATGGAGTACGTATGAATGAACGAAGCAGACTCTGTGTTTGCTAATGAAGACTCCCTAGTTGAGGTCCCATCTGTTGAGCCCTCATTTCTGGGATGTCTCAATGTCAAGTCCATGATTCCAAGGTCTCATGGAATATGAATGAATGATATGAAAGAAGTTATGTGCTACATGCAAAATGTACTGTATGCTATATGATATGTGCTATGTGTAAATGTTATTTGCTGTGTGCAAATGTGAAAAGTATGATGATGTATGTTTTTCTCATGGCATAACTTTCCTATTTCAAATTTGGAAAGCTCACTGACTTTCTTAATCCAAATTTGGAAAGCTCATTTACTTTCCTAATTCAAATTTTCCGCTAAAATTAACCTATGTAAAGTAAGAATGATGTAAGTAGGCTTGTCTGCGACCTCTTAGAGGTCAACGACGCCGGTCTCGTCTGGGGTCTATATTCCAGTCGTGACAAAGTTGGTATAAGAGACATAGGTTAAATTCCGAGAATAATGAGTTCACATCAACCACATTGAGTAGTTTCTAAGTCATGGTAGTGAAGTGCACCACTATCCTGGATTAGAGACTGCATGATGCGTAGGAAAATTTCCCTTCTTCTACTCTTTATCGTGCTATCTAGAGCCTTGACACTTTGTGTCATTCTAAATATCTAACTTCGTTCTTGTGTGCGCGCTTAGAAGAATACACGCAAGAATTAGGATGACCAAGTGGTCTAAGGTCCTAGACTCAAGATCTGGACTTCCCAAGAAGGGGCAGTGATAGAAATAACCAGCGTGAACGAAAGACGTTTGATAAGAGTGGTTGTTCGCATGAAGTTGAGTGCATGGTAGGTTCGAAAGCCTGCTATGAGTATTGATGAAGAAGAGAAGGCTAATTTGGCTGCTTACTAGCTCAAGGAGATGGCTTAGGTATGGATTACTTCATAAATGCTAGACTACCATAAACTATCGAAACAGGGTAGTAAGGACAAGTTTCCGAATAAGTTAGAGTTAAAATGAATTCATGTTTGCATTTCATGTTGTTGTTTTTGTATAGCGTGGATGATTTTTGAGTTACATGAGTTGTGAGGTGCATCAAGTTAAGTGCGATTGAGAAAGAAGTTCCTCAATCTCAAATATGAAGCTTCAGATAAGCTTGAGTAATATGCCTTATCCTGAGTAAGTGTGAAACAGAAATTCACAAAGAGTAAAGTCTCAAGTATGTTAAAATATTTTCAAAAATCACCCTCTTTATCTTAAAATGATGTTTAGTGTCATTCGGAGACGAATGTTCCTAAGGGGGGGATAATGTAACAACCCTAAAAATAGATATGCTAAGTAATGCTTAATGTGCCAAGAATGCCTACGATTAGACCAAGGTTCACACGAATTGATGCGCGTAGAACCATACCTTGGAACCCGTGGTACAGCCAAGCCAACTAACTTTGGGAGTTAGTTGAGCTAGGAAAGGTTGGGTCCAACAATGTAGGGCTCTCGAATACGAAGATTTACTCGAAGGCGTCTTTACCGGACTTTAAAAGAAGAAATCTTAGGTTTGAAGGGTCTAGGGGTAAAATGGTCTTTTTTCCAAGCTAAGGGTAGTATCATAATTACCCTAAATATATAATTAATTAATTATTTATTAAGGTGGAGGGGAAAATTGGGGAGAGAGAGACGAAATGGAGCTCTCGAAGTTAAGTCTTGCTCCACCCGGGTTCGAACCTAGGTGGAAGCAATGAATTAAATTGTTTTTAATTTAAGTTGGTAAATTAATGTAATTAATTTATATTTATTATTTATTAGCTGATTTAAAATAAAAGGAAATCAGATTTTTAATAATTAAATAAAATCTTATTTGACTAAGTCCTAAACTAGACTCCTAAGCCTAAGAAAACTCTCCTCTCCACACTTACCACTCTCTCTCACGTCTCTATCACCCTCATTCACGTTTTTCTGCCAAAATAACTTCAAAAAACAGTAGTAAACCAAAGTTCTTCACACTTGAAGAACTCACAACGAAAATTACAAACAAATAACTAATCAAAAACGTTACGCAAGAGGGAGGATTATTCCGTCGAATTGGTGTTGAAGTTGAGGGGATTTGGACGTGATTTTTGGAGAAAGTTTTGCAGCAAGTCAAGGTTTGAACTACATAAAAGGTATGGGTTTTCTTACTCTTGGTCCCTTTCCCAAGAGACCCCTAGGATTCAGTCGATTCTAATCCAAAACTAGGATTGTTTCCCCGTTTCATGTCCCTGTCACTAGCTCCTATTGATGGTTGTAGGTTGGTATGTCTGCTGGTAGATATTAGGCATGTAATGTGTTTTTTCGTGATGAATATGTTCATGAATGTGTATTTGGAATCGTACGAATGATAACCTATGCTTTCAGAAAATATGTGTTTATGTGTGTGCAATGTGTAGTCGTGACTTTGAACACGGATTGAAGTATGAAAATGACTTATTTTATGGTTGTATTTCACGTGCACAAACTTGTATTAATCGTGATGTTCATATGAAGTAGAATGTGGCTGATTTGAGTGAAAAACTATTAGCTAAATGATTCACGAAATACCCTAAGAATTAACTCTAAATGTTGATGAAAAGAAGCTGAAAAATGTATCTCAAATTTCCAGCACATTGTTGGTTAATTTCAGCCAAGTAAAGTTCTTTAATAAGCTATGAAAAATAAAGAAAAATAAGTGAGGTCACTGAGATCGAACCCGTGACCTCACCATGTTAAAAATCAGTGAAATCAGGTGAGAAAAAGGAAATGTGGAGAGTGGGGATTGAACCCCCAACCTCTTGAATGGATGAGAAAGTTAGGAGAAAAATAAAGGAGAAAAATAAATGTGGAGAGTGGGGATTAAACCCCAACCTCTTGAATGGATGAGAGAGTTAAGAGAAAAATAAAGGAGAAAATAAATGTGGAGATGGGGATTGAACCCACAACCTCTTGGATAGGTGAGAAAGTTAAGAGATAAATTAAAATAAAAATAATGAGCTTGTGGGGATTGAACCCACAACCTCCTTGACTTAAACGAATAAAAGAGAGGAGAAAAAGAAAGGAAATATTATGGGGTTGATGGGAATCGAACTAGGGTCTCCCAAATCTGAAAAATGCAATTATCAAGTTTAAAATAAGATTAAGTGTTGTCCAAGGGATTCGAACATGGGTTCCCTTGCCCAAATTCCGTATTGATACATAAGTCATACGTGAATTAAATGTTCAAGAATAATGCCACCTACTTAGATCAAAATCGAGATCTTGGAAAACATACAAGATACATAAGTCTTGTACTACATAATCTTAGGAAGATATGAGTCACTAAACGAACTATGAATGAAGACTCATGGCTTGTATGCATAGACCCATAAGTCTAGCATACGTTTAAAAATAAGTGAACCTAAGATGTATGAAATGAAATGATGAAACCCTAGAAGGGTTAAGTAAGAGTGTGAAACACACTAAATGGCCAAGTGCATTGGCATATGATAAAATGAACAGTGAAATGATGAAATGAACAATGAAATGATGAATGAACAATGATATGATGAAATGAACAATGAAATGATGAAATGAAAAATGATATGATGAAATGAACAATGAAATGAACAATGAAATGATGAAATGAACAATTAAATGATAAAATGAACAATGAAATGATGAAATGAGAAATGAAATGATGAAACCCTAGAAGGGTTAAGTAAAAGTGAGAAACACACTAAATCACCAAGTGCATTGGCATATGATGAAGTGAACATTCACGTAATAAGAGGTGAATAACTATGAAAAGCAAAGATGCTAATGATGATGAATGTGGTGACAACATGATAAGAGGCTAATATAAATGATGAGAGCAATCTAAAATGAGCCTAAGTAAATGTTACCAAACGTACTCACCTATGAGAGTGTAAGATAATGAAGAGACCAGTCTCTATGAACACTCTAATGAGAGTATTGAGCTTAACACACTCAATACGAATGATGAGATGAGAAATCATCTAATGAGCTATGATGTCCTCATACTAGAAGTCATCTTCCATGACGTATGAGATGAATGAAATGGAACTTTATACTGAGCACCGATAGACTAGCTATGAGCGGTGATGCCTTCTTTTGGGAAGGGCGGAGGTTCACGTAACTCTCATTAGACGAGACTGTCCGGCTTGCCGGGTATGGGTCTCCTTATATCTCCTAGTCTTCGAACCTATACTGCCAATATAGGGATCTGGCGGGGTTAAATTCTCATGTTCGCTAGCATGTTATTGGGTCACTTTGGCCGGTGATTCCACCTCTTTTCGGTGTGGGGGAGACACTGGATTTCATGATGCTCACATGATCTATGTCGTTTAAAGTTAAAGTTCCCAATGAATGAATGGGGCCAGCCTCAAATGATGCACATAATGAAATGAAGGATACCAAAGGTGTTAGGATAGGATAATCAAAAGGTGAGTTAGATTCAAGTAATGACATTAGGTCATTCTTGTTCATTGCACAACGAACCTAATGAAAGTCTTAACTACATATTGGTATAGCTGGTGTTTACATTGCGTATGAATGAAATAAAATGGAGTACGTATGAATGAACGAAGCAGACTCTGTGTTTGCTAATGAAGACTCCCTAGTTGAGGTCCCATCTGTTGAGCCCTCATTTCTGGGATCTCTTAATGTCAAGTCCATGATTCCAAGGTCTCACGGAATATGAATGAATGATATGAAAGAAGTTATGTGCTACATGAAAAATGTAATGTATGCTATATGATATGTGCTATGTGTAAATGTTATGTGCTGTGTGCAAATGTGAAAAGTATGATGATGTATGTTTTTCTCATGGCATAACTTTCCTATTTCAAATCTGGAAAGCTCAGTGACTTTCCTAATCCAAATTTGGAAAGCTCATTTACTTTCCTAATTCAAATTTTCCGCTAAAATTAACCTATGTAAAGTAAGAATGATGTAAGTAGGCTTGTCTGCGACCTCTGAGTGGTCAACGACGCCGGTCTCGTCTGGGGTCTAGATTCCAGTCGTGACAAAGTTGGTATCAGAGCCATAGGTTAAATTCCGAGAATAATGAGTTCACATCAACCACATTGAGTAGTTTCTAAGTCATGGTAGTGAAGTGCACCACTATCCTGGATTAGAGACTGCATGATGCGTAGGAAAATTTCCCTTCTTCTACTCTTTATCGTGCTATCTAGAGCCTTGACACTTTGTGTCATTCTAAATATCTAACTTCGTTCTTGTGTGCGCGCTTAGAAGAATACACACAAGAATTAGGATGACCAAGTGGTCTAAGGTGCTAGACTCAAGATCTGGACTTCCCAAGAAGGGGCAGTGATAGAAATAACCAACGTGAACGAAAGACGTTTGATAAGAGTGGTTGTTCACATGAAGGTGAGTGCATGGTAGGTTCGAAAGCCTGCTATGAGTATTGATGAAGAGGAGAAGGCTAAGTTGGCTGCTTACTAGCTCAAGGAGATGGCTTAGGTATGGATTACTTCATAAATGCTAGACTACCATAGACTATCGAAACAGGGTAGTAAGGACAAGTTTCCGAATAAGTTAGAGTTAAAATGAATTCATGTTTGCATTTCATGTTGCTGTTTTTGTATAGCGTGGACATGATTGTTCAGTTACATGAGTTGTGAGGTGCATCAAGTTAAGTGCGATTGAGAAAGAAGTTCCTCAATCTCAAATATGAAGCTTCAGATAAGCTTGAGTAATATGCCTTATCCTGAGTAAGTGTGAAACAGAAATTCACAAAGAGTAAAGTCTCAAGTATGTTAAAATATTTTCAAAAATCACCCTCTTTATCTTAAAATGATGTGTAGTGTCATTCGGGGATGAATGTTCCTAAGGGGGGGATAATGTAACAACCCTAAAAATAGATATGCTAAGTAATGCTTAATGTGCCAAGAATGCCTACGATTAGACCAAAGTTCACACGGATTGATGCGCGTAGAACCAGACCTTGGAACCCGTGGTACAGCCAAGCCAACTAACTTTGGGAGTTAGTTGAGCTAGGAAAGGTTGGGTCCAACAATGTAGGGCTCTCGAATACGAAGATTTACTCGAAGGCGTCTTTACCGGACTTTAAAAGAAGAAATCTTAGGTTTGAAGGGTCTAGGGGTAAAATGGTCTTTTTTCCAGGCTAAGGGTAGTATCGTAATTACCCTAAATATATAATTAATTAATTATTTATTAAGGTGGAGGGGAAAATTGGGGAGAGAGAGACGAAATGGAGCTCTTGAAGTTAAGTCTTGCTCCACCCGGGTTCGAACCTAGGTGGAAGCAATGAATTAAACTGTTTTTAATTTAAGTTGGTAAATTAATGTAATTAATTTATATTTATTATTTATTAGCTGATTTAAAATAAAAGAAAATCAGATTTTTAATAATTAAATAAAATCATATTTGACTAAGTCCTAAACTAGACTCCTAAGCCTAAGAAAACTCTCCTCTCCCACACTCTCTCTCTCACTCTCTATCACCCTCATTCACGTTTTTTCTGCCAAAATAACTTCAAAAAACAGTAGGTAAACCAAAGTTCTTCACACTTGAAGAACTCACAACGAAAATTACAAACAAATAACTAATCAAAAACGTTACGCAAGAGGGAGGATTATTCCGTCGAATTGGTGTTGAAGTTGAGGGGATTTGGACGTGATTTTTGGAGAAAGTTTTGTTCAGCAAGTCAAGGTTTGAACTACATAAAAGGTATGGGTTTTCTTACTCTTGGTCCCTTTCCCAAGAGACCCCTAGGATTCAGTCGATTCTAATCCAAAAACTAGGATTGTTTCCCCGTTTCATGTCCCTGTCACTAGCTCCTATTGATGGTTGTAGGTTGGTATGTCTGCTGGTAGATATTAGGCATGTAATGTGTTTTTTCGTGATGAATATGTTCATGAATGTGTATTTGGAATCGTACGAATGATAACCTATGCTTTCAGAAAATATGTGTTTATGTGTGTGCAATGTGTAGTCGTGAATTTGAACACGGATTGAAGTATGAAAATGACTTATTTTATGGTTGTATTTCACGTGAACAAACTTGTATCAATCGTGATGTTCATAAGAAGTATAATGTGGCTGATTTGAGTGAAAAACTATTAGCTAAATGATTCACGAAATGCCCTAAGAATTAACTCTAAATGTTGATGAAAAGAAGCTGAAAAATGTATCTCAAATTTCCAGCACATTGTTGGTTAATTTCATCCAAGTAAAGTTCTTTAATAAGCTATGAAAAATAAAGAAAAATAAGTGAGGTCACTGAGGATCGAACCCGTGACCTCACCATGTTAAAAATCAGTGAAATCAGGTGAGAAAAAGGAAATGTGGAGAGTGGGGATTGAACCCCCAACCTCTTGAATGGATGAGAAAGTTAGGAGAAAAATAAAGGAGAAAAATAAATGTGGAGAGTGGGGATTAAACCCCAACCTCTTGAATGGATGAGAGAGTTAGAGAAAAATAAAGGAGAAAATAAATGTGGAGAGTGGGGATTGAACCCACAACCTCTTGGATAGGTGAGAAAGTTAAGAGATAAATTAAAATAAAAATAATGAGCTTGTGGGGGATTGAACCACAACCTCCTTGACTTAAACGAAAAAAGAAGAGGAGAAAAAGAAAGGAAATATTATGGGGTTGATGGGAATCGAACTAGGGTCTCCCAAATCGGAAAAATGCAATTATAAAGTTTAAAATAAGATTAAGTGTTGTCCAAGGGATTCGAACTTGGGTTCCCTTGCCCAAATTCCGTATTGATACATAAGTCATACGTGAATTAAATGTTCAAGAAAAATGCCACCTACTTAGATCGAAATCGAGATCTTGGCAAACATACAAGATACATAAGTCTTGTACTACATAATCTTAGGAAGATATGAGTCACTTAACGAACTATGAATGAAGCCTCATTGCTTGTATGCATAGACCCATAAGTCTAGCATACGTTTAAAAATAAGTGAACCTAAGATGTATGAAATGAAATGATGAAACCCTAGAAGGGTTAAGTAAGAGTGTGAAACACACAAAATGGCCAAGTGCATTGGCATATGATAAAATCAACAGTGAAATGATGAAATGAACAATGAAATGATGAAATGAACAATGATATGATGAAATGAACAATGAAATGATGAAATGAAAAATGATATGATGAAATGAACAATGAAATGATGAAATGAACAATGAAATGACGAAATGAACAATGAAATGATAAAATGAACAATGAAATGATGAAATGAGAAATGAAATGATGAAACCCTAGAAGGGTTAAGTAAAAGTGAGAAACACACTAAATGACCAAGTGCATTGGCATATGATGAAGTGAACATTCACGTAATAAGAGGTGAATAACTATGAAAAGCAAAGATGATAATGATGATGATGTGGTGACAACATGATAAGAGGCTAATGTAAATGATGAGAGCAATCTCAAATGAGCCTAAGTAAATGTTACCAATACGTACTCACCTATGAGAGTGTAAGATAATGAAGAGACCAGTCTCTATGAACACTCTAATGAGAGTATTGAGCTTAACAAACTCAATACGAATGATGAGATGAGAAATCATCTAATGAGCTATGATGTCCTCATACTAGAAGTCAGCTTCCATGACGTATGAGATGAATGAAATGGAACTTTATACTGAGCACCGATAGACTAGCTATGAGCGGTGATGCCTTCTTTCGGGAAGGGCGGAGGTTCACGTAACTCTCATTAGACGAGACTGTTCGGCTTGCCGGGTATGGGTCTCCTTATATCTCCTAGTCTTCGAACCTATACTGCCAATATAGGGATCTGGCGGGGTTAAATTCCCATGTACGCTAGCATGTTATTGGGTCACTTTGGCCGGTGATTCCACCTCTTTTCGGTATGGGGGAGACACTGGATTTCATGATGCTCACATGATCTATGTCGGTTAAAGTTAAAGTTCCCAATGAATGAATGGGGCCAGTCTCAAATGATGCACATAAAGAAATGAATGATACCAAAGGTGTTAGGATAGGATAATCAAAAGGTGAGTTAGATTCAAGTAATGACATTAGGTCATTCTTGTTCATTGCACAACGAACCTAATGAAAGTCTTAAACTACATCTTTGGTATAGCTGGTGTTTACACTGGCGTATGAATGAAATGAAATGGAGTACGTATGAATGAACGAAGCAGACTCTGTGTTTGCTAATGAAGACTCCCTAGTTGAGATAATGATATGAAAGAAGTTATGTGCTACATGCAAAATGTACTGTATGCTATATGATATGTGCTATGTGTAAATGTTATGTGCTGTGTGCAAATGTGAAAAGTATGATGATGTTTTTTATTCTCATGGAATAACTTTCCTATTTCAAATCTGGAAAGCTCACTGACTTTCCTAATCCAAATTTGGAAAGCTCATTTACTTTCCTAATTCAAATTTGGAAACTTTCCTAATCTCAATTTGGCAAGTCCACTGACTTGACTTCCAAAAATCATTTGTTAGGAAAGAGATATTCTTTCTCATGCATGTCCTTGGTGTGTGCTTTCATATACCCATACTTAGTACAAATGTGTACTAACCCTATACAAACTCTACTATTTTAGGTGCAGGCACAGGTGGACGATAGAGCTACAGGATCATCGTTGCAGTTATCCGGACGTCCAACATTCATCTGGAGTTGGTAGGTCCTCATGCTTTCGAGGATGCTACTATTTTATATTCTAGCTTAGTTTTAGAGTTGAGCTAGTGGAGAATGTTCCACTAGCGTTTCTTTCCTATTTTTATTCAGACTATGTATTGGTGCCATTTTGGCAATTATACACTTAATAAGAATTGAACTATTTCTTTCAGTTGCTTATCTCTTAATGTTAGATGGTTGATGGTGAACAATTACGTATTAATGAGAATGTTTTTATAAGTATGTTAGGAAACAAAAAGTTTCAAATTTTCCGCTAAAATTAACCTATGTAAAGTAAGAATGATGTAAGTAGGCTTGTCTGCGACCTCTGAGAGGTCAACGACGCCGGTCTCGTCTGGGGTCTAGATTACAGTCGTGACATTTATGGTAGGGTTAGGGTTAGAGTTAATGTTAGGGTTAGGGTAAGGTTTTAGGTTGTTTTTTAGGTTTTAGGGTTTGGGGTTAAAGATTTGAGTTATAACATCTATGGTTTAGTGTTTGATGTTAGGGTTTTGGTTTTTTGGGCTTGGGGTTTAGGATTTATGGTAGGGTTAGGGTTAGAGTTAGGGTTTAGGTTGTTATTTAGGTTTTAGGGTTTGGGGTAAAGGATTTGAGTTGTAATATCTATGTTTTAGTGTATAACGTTAGGGTTTTGGTATTTTTGGCTTTGATTTTAGGGTATAAGGCTTAAGGTTAGGGTTAGGGTTAGGGTTAGGGTTAGGGTTAGAGTTAGGGTTAGGGTTAGGGTTAGGGATAGGGATAGGGTTAGGGTTAGGGTTAGGTTTAAGTTTTTTTTTTTTGGTTTTAGGTTTTGCGGTTTAGGATTTTTGGTTAAAAATCAATGGTTTAGTGTTCAATGTTTGGGTTTTGGTAATTTGGGCTTTGGATTTCGGGTTAATGATTTAGGGTTAGCGTTAAGTTTAAAGTTAAGGTTAGGGTTAGGGTTTGGGTTAGGGTAAAGGTTGGGTTTAGGTTTCTTTTAGGTTTTAGGGTTTGAGATTTAAAATCAATGGTTTAGTGTTTAATGTTTGGGTTTTCGTATTTTGGAGTTATGTTGTTTTTGGACTTAGGGTTTAGGGTTTAGGTTTAGGCTTAGGGTTAGGATTAGGGTTAGGGTGTAGTTTTTCGTTAGTTTTTTGGTTCAGGATTTAACATTTGAGGTTTAAAATCTATGGTTAAGTGTTCGATGTTTGGGTTTTGATATTTTAAGCTTAGCATTTCGGGTTTATGGTTTAGAGTAAGGGTTAGGGTTAAGGTTTGGGTTAGAGTTTTGTTTTTTCTAGGTTTTTGGGTTTAGGGTTTACGATTTGAGGTTTAAAATCAATGGTTTAGGGTTTAGGGTTTAGGGCTAGGTTTAAGGTAAAGGTTAGGGTTAGAGTTAGGGATTAAGTTTTTTTTAAGTTTTAGGATTTGTGGTTTAGGATTTGAGGTTTAAAATATATGGTTTAGTTTTTAATGTTTTAGTTTTCATATATTTGACTTACTTTTAGAGTTTAGGGTTTATGGTTAGGGTTAGGGTTTTGGGTTCTTTTAGATTTTTGGGTTTAGGGTGTAGAATTAGAGGTTTAATATTAATGGTTTAGTGTTTAATGTTAGGATTTTGGTATTTTGAGCTTGGGGTTTAGGATTTATGTTAGGGATAGGGTTAGGGTTAATGTTAGGGTTAGGGTTAGGGATTAGTTTGTTTAAAGGTTTTAGGGTTTGGGGTTAAGGATTTGAGGTGTAATATCTATGGGTTAGTGTTTAACGTTAGGGTTTTTGTATTTTTTGCTTTGAGTTCAGGGTATAGGGTTTAGGGTTAGGGTTAAGGATAGGGTTAGGGTTAGTATTCGTGTTAGGGATAGGGTTAGGGTTAGGGTTTAGGTGATTTTTTGGTTTTAAGTTTTCGTGCTTAGGATTTTTTGTTTAAATCTATGGTTTAGTGTTTAATGTTTGGGTTTTGGTATTTTCGGCTTGGAGTTTTGGGTTCATAGTTAAGGGTTAGGGTTAGCGTTAAGGTTGGGGTATGGGTTAGGGTTAGTGTTTAGTTTTTTTTTTAAGTTTTAGGGTTTGTGGTTAAGGATTTGAGAATTAAAATCTATAGTTTAGTGTTTAATGTTTGTTTTTTTGTATTTTGAAATTAGGTTGTTTTTTGGACTTAGGGTTTAGGGTTAGGGTGTAGTTTTTTTTAATATGGTTAAGGGTTTAGCATTTGAGGTTTAAAATCTATTGTTTAGTGTTTAATGTCTGGGTTTTGTTATTTTGGGCTTCGGGTTTTTTTTTGGTATTTTTTTTTTTTTTTTTTTAGTTGAATAACCCTTGGAGGGGTAGGGGCTGAGCAACACCCCCAGGCCTTATCATTAATAAAAAAGTAAATTACAGGGAGGGGGGCATAAACCTAACCTCCAAACCTACGATGGTTTAGAGTCAACTTTCCAAAAGAATGTCAACTCCTCCCCTTACAATAAATGATGGAACCAAAATACTAATAACCTAAGGAGAGGACTCCTCTCGTTACAAAGTATCTAGGAAGCATAAACTAGGGAGACTCTCCCTTTACAAGAAAGCCTATATACTAAAGAACGTATTCAAATTCGCTAGACTGGAATATAGCTAAGTCGAATAGGTAGGTAAGCTCAAGGCGGTTCAAAAATCCTCTTAGTTTTCTTTCTTCTAAAGCTTGGCATATTCATTAAGTCAAGTTGATAGTAGGCCTTTGCTTCTTTAGGGAGTTGATTACTGTTGAAATATACCTGAGGCTCTGTTGTGCTGTGGCTGTGTTTTGAAAGTGCATCTGCTACCCAATTTCCTTCTCTGAAAACATGATTGCATTTGAAGTTGTCTGTTTGGGTAATAAGTAGTTGGAGCCTTTCAAATTGAGTGGCGATACTCCACTGTGGGGCTGCTTTCTTTGAAATCCAGTGTACCACCAGTTCCGAATCTAGCTCAAGTGATATATTCCTGTAGCCCATTTCAAGTGCCCAAGTTAACCCGAAAATTGCCGCTTCAATTTCAGCTTTGTTATTCGTTCCTTCTCCAAGTGGTGTTGAGAATGCCATCACCAGCTTGCCTTCTTTATCTCTAATAATACCTCCAGCCCCAAGTTTTCCGGGGTTAGTGAGTGCACTTCCATCTGTATTTATCTTAATCCATTGATCAGGAGGTTTAATCCATGCTACCTTGCACACTTTGACGTCATGGATACATTTTTCAGCCATTTGAATTAACCTTGTCCAATTTGCTGGCCAATTAACTTGGGGGAAAACGTTTTGCATCACCTTGAATGTGTCTTTATAGACTGCATATTTCACCCAGCTGATGTTGGTTGCTTTGCCTCCATATTTGCATGCACATCTGTTCTTCCATAAATTCCAGCATACAAAGATTGGTGTAGCCTGCAGCAGCAGTTGGTGGCCTGCATTTCTTGGCCTGAATGTCCGCCACTGTCTGCACATTGCGTGCAGATTGGAGTGGTCAGCCTGTATCCCTGCAGTTCCTGCAAAAAAATTCCACACTCTGGCTGCAAATTTTCGTGAGTTGAAGGTGTGATCAATGTTGTCCATGCCTGTTCTATGAAAACAACAAAAACACTGTGATGGCTCTATGCCAAAGTTAGATAGCCTTTCATTAGTAGGGAGCTTGCCCCTAAGGGTTCTCCATAATAGAAAAGAAGCTTTAAAAGGAATGTTTTTATGCCATAAGAGAGAATTTAAATGGTTCTTATCCTTTTTTTCTCTGATTTCCTCCCAGGCCGAAGAACAACTAAAGTTGCAATGATTATTGAGTTTCCAAACATCTTGGTCAGGCAGTTGCTGTTGGTGAGGAATTTTTGTGGCCATAATGCTTTAAAGTTGGCTGGTTGGAGCATGTTTAATCAGTTTGTTCCAATTCCATTCCCCATTTTCCCAAAAAGTAGCAACTGTACAATTGTTGAATCTGTTGTTGTTGGTAGTGTATTGAACTAAAGTCCTGTGTCAAGCCAATTGTCCCACCAAAATGAACAATTTCCTGTTTTAAGCTTCCAATGAATGTGTTGCTCGACTTGTTGTCTATTCATTAACATATTTTTCCAAGTTAGTGAGTCTCCATTATCCCATTTCTTGCTTACCGGGTTTGATCTTTGACAATATTTAGCTTTCAAGAATTCTCCCCACAAGGTTTGTTTTGTTCTGAAGATCCACCAATGCTTGAATTGGAAAGACTTGCATACATCTTGTAGATTTCTCATACCCACCCCTCCTTCATCATAAGGGTAGCTCAGATTTTTCCATGAGGACCAATGGTATTTTTTTTTATCATTTTTCCATCCCCAGAAAAAATCTGCAATAAGAATTTGGGTCTGTCTGATGATAGTAATAGGGGGGGTGACAGCAGATAGGAGATGAATGGGTAAGGCCTGAAGTACATGTTTGGAGAGTACAGCCCTGCCTCCATAACTAAGTTGTTTGGTTTGCCAACCTGTAATTCTGCAAACAACCTTGTTAAGGAGATCAGAAAAATAGACATTCCTTGGTCTGCCAACAAATAAAGGGCATCCTAGGTATGTGATAGGACCCTGCTTTTGTTTGAAACCTGTCAGCCTTTTAATTCTATCCCTAGTGCTATTGAAAGCATTAGAGTGAATCATAAAATGGCTTTTATCTCCATTGATGAGTTGCCCAGAAGTATTTTCATACTCCTTTAAAGTAGCCATTAGGAGCTTTAAGGTTTTGCCTCTCCCAGAAGAGAAAAGGATTATATCATCAGGAAAGCTCATATGGTTCACTTGAGGTCCTCTCCTCTCCATGAAAAAGCCATGGTAATCTGGGTGATTATGTAACCTGTTGAGAGATCTTGAAAGTACCTCAGCACCTAAAATAAATAGGGCAGGAGAAAGAGGATCACCTTGCTTGAGACCCCTAGTGTAGTGAAAGAAACCATATCTCTTACCATTCACAACGATTGAGTACCAATTGTTAGCCATGATTCTCCACACCATATCAATAAACATCTCATCAAACCCCATTTTCCTTAGAACTAAGCAAATATATGACCATGATACCCTGTCATAAGCTTTTGCCATGTCTAATTTAATAATGACATTACTTCCAATGTTGGGTTTCTTGATTTGATGGATTATTTTCTGAGCTAGCATGATGTTTTCAGAGATACTTCTCCCTTTCACAAATCCTGACTGATTGGGAGAAATTAAGGACGGAAGGACAGGGCTAAGTCTGTTACTCACTAGTTTGGAAATTATTTTGCTAGTGAAGTTACTTAGACTTATAGGCCTAAACTCAGTAAGCCTGTTTGGATTGTTTACCTTAGGGAGCAGCACAATACAAGAATGGGAGAAGTATTTAGGAATCATTTGACCACTGAAAAAGGCCTGCACGACCCCCATTAGATCATGCTTGATAATGTTCCAGCACTGTTGAAAGAAGTACCCATTCATACCATCTGGACCTGCTGCAGAGTTAGAGTTCATAGAAAACACCACTTCCTTTAGCTCCTCCATTGTAGGGATATTGGTAAGATGAGTATTTTGATCTTGACTCACCATCCTTGGAATACAATCCAAGGTATTCTGATTAATAAGCTTATCCTCACCTGTGAAAATATTTTTGAAGTGTTCACAAGCAGCATGGGCAATGTTGTCATCACCTTGAATCCAATCTCCATTTTCGGTGACAATTTTGTGGACAAATAATTTCCTTCTCCTTCCCCTTATAATAGAGTGGAAATATTTGGAATTGGTGTCGCCTTCCTTAAACTATTGAAGTTGGGTTTTCTGTTTCAAAATATTATCCTCTAACTTGAGGAATTTAATATATTGAGCATTGATTTCATGGAGGGCACTCTTGTGTGAGTCACTTTGGTCAAGGATGTATTCCTCTTCAGCTTTGTGCACTTGTTCCTCATACATCCTTACTTTTTGAAAAATATCACCAAATTCATTTCTTGACCACGCACTAAGAGTGTTTGACAATCTTTTTATTTTCTGGTGGAATTTCCACATGCCTATCCCTTCCACCTCCTTATCCCAACAAGTTTTCACAATTCCCATGAATTGAGGGTTATCAATCCAGCAATTGAGGAATTTGAAATACTTGATGTGATCAGTGTTTGTGGGAACCATTTCCATGAGAAGAGGGCAATGATCTGATCCAGTGGATGACAGGTGAGTTATTGTGGTTTGAGGCATCTTTTCTAACCATGAATCATTAACCAAAGCCCTATCAAGTCTCTTCCAAATTCTGTGATTGATACCCCTCTTATTTGACCAAGTGAATTTGTGTCCACTGAATCCAATGTCCAGAAGTCCACATGCTTCAATAATAGCAATAAAATCCATGCTCTTTCTCATATTGTAAGGTATTCCTCCCAATTTTTCATCTACAGCAGTTATAACATTATAGTCACCAACTGCACACCAAGGTTTGGTATTCATTGAAGCCTGTTGAAGCATCTTGTCCCAAAGGGGTCTCCTGAGGTGATCCTTGCATTTTGCATAAACAAAAGTACTAGTAAATTGGTATTGTAACTCATTGTGTTTCATATCACAAGTGATTTGTTGTTCATCTTCATCAAGTATATTACAGTCAATATCACTGTTCCAAAAAACCCAAATCTTACCATTACAATTACTAGTGGCATTTTCCATGTTTAATTGAACTTTAAATCTTTGTACATGAACACTATCAGAGAATGGTTCCAAAATGGTAATAACAGATAAATGGTGAAGCTTTCTGAGCATCTTGAGTCTCTCCAACACTCCATGAGTGTTAATCCCTCTGACATTCCATATGATTGTACTAATCATTGGGAAGATCTAGAGGAGAAGAGCCTAGTGTTGGGTCTGCCAGCAGTGACAGTATTGACATCTTGCTTTTTGGACTGGAGTTTGCTATGTTGAAAACCCCTAGGAGATAAACACTGCCTTTCAGTTACCTGTTGAATGTCATTCTCTATGGTCTGATCATTATAAGGACTAATAGTAGTACGGGCCTCACCCGTCTCATCATCATTCTCAGGATCTGCTAGAGATTGATTATCTCCATCCAGTTCCTCTTCAGAATTATCCACAGCATATTCATCCACAATAGGCACAGTATTTAACTTACACTTTTGTAGTTCCTTATCAGTAGGATCTAATATTGGATGAGTCCTATACTGAGTCTGTAGTGGAAGAGTATCCAGCCCTTGATTTTCCTCTACCATGACAGATTTGTTACATGGTTCTTCCCTTTGTTCCTGCCCCTGTTCACTGTCCCTGTCTTGCTGCCTGTTTTGCCTTCTTTTTGCAGCATCTCTTTTTTGTTTCCTAGGCTTATTCTTACTCTTAGGTGTGTTGTTCATGGTTTGAGTATCACTTTGTTGCCTTTGATTTTTATCATTCTTTTTTTCAGATTGCTGATTTTCTTTATCTTTTTTGGGAGTCTGATTGCTGATTCCCCTTTTCTGTACCAGTTGTTGAGCTTGTTGTTGTTCCCCATGTTGCTGTCTGTTCTTAGTTTTATCTGTGGCTCTATGGTCAGTACTAAGGTCAACCTCCAACCCCTCATGCATAACATGAGGCAGATTCCCCCTTTGGTAACCCCATCCTGCAAGTTAATGGTTATCTCCTGATACCCCCATCCAAACCTCCAATAACTTCATCAGACTGATCAGCAACATCAATAATCATACTGGGGATTTGGGGTTTGGGAGCATTGAGTCAATACCTGTGCTCTTGTCTTTTATTGATAGTAGTTTTTGGTTTTGTCCCTCATGTGTGTTGAGGTCATTGCTGTCATTAGGTGCTGTAGCATTCCCATTTTTTTGTTGGTTATTCTGGTAAGGTGTTTGCCTACCTTCCTCTTGACTTGTGTGTTGTCTGTCTTGTTGTTCCTGCATTTCAAGGTTAGTAAAATTATTTTGAATTGGTAGTTTAAGTATACCTGCAGTTCCCTGTTTTTGTTGAAGGCTGTCATTGGTTTTTTTGTTGTGGAAGCAAGGCAGGTCTCCAAGCAGCTTTGGAGGTATTTGATCCTGTTCTTTGCTGTTTCTTCTTCTGTGTTTGCCACTGTTCCTCTTGTAATTCTGCTAGCTGACTTTGTTCATTCATGTGTGTTGAGGTCATTGCTGTCAGTAGTGTTGTAGCATTCCCATTTTTTGGTTGGTTATTCTGGTAATGTGTTTGCCTGTCTTCCTCTTGACTTGTGTGTTTCTGTCTTGTTGTTCCTGCATTTCAAGGTTAGTAAAATTATTTTGAATTGGTAGTTTAATTATACCTGCAGTGTTGAGGTCATTGCTGTCAGTAGGTGCTGTAGCATTCCCATTTTTTTGTTGTTATTCTGTAAGGTTTGCCTGCCTTCCTCTTGACTTGTGTGTTGTCTTTGTTGTTCCTGCATTTCAAGGTTAGTAAAATTATTTTGAATTGTAGTTTAAGTATACCTGCAGTTCCCTTTTTGTTGAAGGCTGTCATTGGTTTTTTGTTGTAAAGCAAGGCAAGTCTCCAAGCAGTTTGGAGTATTTTGATCCTTGGTTCTTTGCTGTTTCTTCTTCTGTGTTTGCCACTGTTCCTCTTGTAATTCTACTAGCTGACTTTGTTCATCATGTTTGGAGTTCTGCTGCTGGCCTGTCATCTGAGTTTTGGTTTGCTTAGATCTTCTTCCTTTCAGCTCCTCCTTTCCTATAGTTTCCTTGATCCTTACTGTTTTTTCCCCTTCTAACTCTTTCTTTATTTTAACCTCCTC
>JAJJBR010000742.1:0-28392 GCA_022817965.1 Solanum lycopersicoides
TTTTGCTCGAATTTTTCATGGACCTCGTTAAGATGTTAGCTATGGATATAGTTGGCCCTGACCACGAAAACTACACATTTTGAAGGTTAAACGAGCCTCGAAGTATGTATACCCTATTTTGCCGACTTTTGTGTGCTATAATCCATGAATTTTGGGTGATATAAAATTTCGACGTCTATTTTGCCCAAATATTTCATGGACGTACGTTAAGACGTTATTTATGGAGTAGTTGGTTATGACGGCCAAAACAGATCATTTTAAAGGTCAAACGAGCCCCAAAGAAGGTAGATCCCTCATTTTTCTGATTTTCATGTTATAGTCTATTATCTTTATTGGTGATCCAGAATTCCAACGTCTTTTTTGCCCAAATTTTTGTGGACATCCGTTAAGACATTGGCTATGGAGCCAGTTGCCCCTTCTGGCCAAAACGGCCCATTTTGAATGTTAAACGAGTCTCGAAGCAAGTAAACCCTCCATTTTACATTTTTGTATGCTATAGTCTATGGGTTTTTGGTGATTCGGAATTGCCATATCTTTTTTGCTCAAATTTTTTGTGGACCTCCGTTAAGACGTTAGCTATGGATCCAGTTGGCTGTGATGGCCAAAACGACCCATTTTGAAAGTCAAATGAGCCCCGAAGTAGGTATCTCATTTTGTCAATTTTCGTGTGTTATAGTCCATGGATTTTTGGTTATCCAAAATTCTGAAGTACTTTTTGCCAAATTTTTTCATGGACGTCCATTAAGACGTTATCGATGGAACAGTTGGCCTTGACGGCAAAATGGACCTAGTTTCTATAAATTGGGGTGTAAAGAAACACTTTTACATGTTAAGGTAAAATATGTATTACAAACCTTTTCGTTCTTATAAAATTATTCGTTGTTTTGTACATAATAAGATGAGGATAATTAATTAGGATATGAAATTTAGGATTAATTTTATTTCATGTTTTGTTTGACGTATTATTTATGAAAAAATGATAAATATACCTTTGAACTATCGTATATGGTATATTGATATCCTCTGCCATACTTTTGGGACATTGGTGCCCCTACCGTCCAAAATCTAAAGTGTATATGTCTTTGGCTCTAACGGAAGACTAACAGGGACACGTGGCACAATCTTATCCATCCATCCGATGTCGGGTTGATGGATAAGATTATGATACGTGTATATCCGTTAGTATAAAGGATATATGTGTTATAGTTTTTGGACGGCAAAGGCACCAATGTCCCAAAAATATGACGAAAGATATCTGCGTAACATTTTTGATAATTCAAAATATATTTATCATTTTTCCCTATTATTAACTAAAGATATGGTGAATTAAAACACATCAAAATAAAACAAGGGGTTCATTTGTAACTTTAGTGATAACTACAAGGACTTCATTGAGATTTTCTCTTCATTGCAACAGAGAGCGGCGGCCGGCGGTGAAGTTTTGCTGGTAAGATTTCTCTTTTCTTCTTTTTATCATAAAGAAATCAATGGAATTGCTATTTAATTCAGAAAAAATTGTTTTTTTTTTAAAAAAATTAATAAAAATGAAGAGACCAAATTAATATGTAAATATGGAGTTTGCAAATTCTTGTTCTTAAAATTGTTCCATATTCAGGTAGGAATGTTCTTAAGGAATTGAATTTGAAGGGTCTAATTAGTTTTTAGGTAGGTAGGATTTCACTGTATATATACTGGGTAGAGGCGGATTCAGGATTTGAAGTTTACGTTATCGTATATCGGTTTGAGCAAAAGCTAGTGGGTGAATTCTAGCAAAATGAAGATGCAAAAATGGTGCTTTCTTGATTTATTATGAAGTTTGAGTTGATTTCTAAGATGGGTCACTCGACTAATAGTTGTTATCTTAGAAAGTTACTATCTTTGTTGAAAAAAAATTGGAATCAAGAAGAAGGGTGAAATTTTTCACCCTTCCTGAGATAATAAATATTAGTTGAGCGTTTAAGAAATCAACCCTGTGAAGTTTTTAAGCTTAAAATGTAGATTAGTTCTCGTTTCGTGGTGAATACTGAATGAGCTTGCTAAGTAGTAGAGTAAGATATTTGTAGTGATGTGATGCTATTGAGCTATATGCTTCATTGCTTGACTATCAAGGATAGATTTTCTGTTTTTCTTATAATTGAAGGTTAGGCTTGTTGTTTAACTAATTCCGAGTTTTTCTCTATGATTGTCTGATATGTGAGCAACTTTTATGTGGTGAGGTGAAGGCCTAAATTTTCTGGTTGTAGGTATTGATCTTAATATAATAGATGGGATTGCCGAGATTTAAACGTCCTGTAGGGACTAGTGAACAAAGTTCAAATCTTTATGTGGCCAATTGTGGACCTGCAGTTGGACTTACATTGGACACAATTGAAGCCGTGTTTGGTGCATATGGACAAGTTAAGGGAGTCCATCTCGCTGATGAAAGTGGCACTAGAGTTATTGTGTCTTATCATGAAGAAAAGTCTGCAGAATCTGCCCTGACGGCGTTGAATAGACGAGCATGTCCTGATCTTGGTGGCCGGTCTTTGCACATTCAGTATTCAGTACCTTCTGTTTGTCAGGTAAATTGTCTTTATCCACAGTTAAGTGTTCATCTTTTTTACAGTCTTGTAATTTTCATGAGATTTTTACCGTGCTTCTCTTTTGAGCATGTCGATTCAATTATTATTTTGAATGTACTGTACAGTGGAATTAGACAGTCAGCTTTAAAGCATGATACAAACATAACTGATTGCATAGAGCTTCTGAGGGACCTTCACCATTCTTCCTTTCGCTTAACATGTTTGCATTTCTTGCTAGTCATTGCTAAATGAAAATCGAATTTATGAAGAATGATTTAGTCATATAGGAAACAATGCACTCATGCTTGACGTAAGCGCCCGTTTTCATGAATTAACGTTTGTGTTCTTTTATCAATTTCGGCCATGTTATTTAGGAACTGGTCAGTGTGTCTGTGAACTGTGGGTATTAAGTGGAACTTGTATCAGTTTAGCATAGAGGTTACCGATTTCTTTTGTCTTTACTCCCTTGAGTAACTTCTGTTGATAGTTTGTATATGTTTCTTTTCTTTATGAGCTTGCTTTCTGGTTCAGGTTGCAGTGGATGACTCAATTGAGGTGTCGATGGAAGCTTCAGAGTTAGATATTCCTGGTCTTTGCTTGATTCATGAGTTCATCAGTGTCAAAGAGGAGGAGGTCAGGGATCTCATTTTGCGGGAAAATACTATAGGCATTTACACTGTTCTTATATTTTTTCGATTTTTTCGCAAACCTTACTTGAAAACTTTCACCCTAGTCTGACTCAGTTTTCTTGAATCTTTAGGAACTACTTGCAGCAGTTGATTCAAGGCCTTGGCAAAAACTTGCTAAAAGAAGAGTGCAGCATTATGGTTATGAGTTCCACTATAATGTAAGTACAGATAATGGGTATTAGGAACTATGGAAATGCAAGTAATTATACTGGCATATAGCAGAAGCATGTTATTTTTTGTCGTTAGATATATGTATAGAAAAAATTAGTTCCCCGGTCAAATGAACAAATTATATCAAATATGGGAGAAGAAAAGAGTAAGATGGTTTTAATTGAACTTTCTTGATTTCCCTTGGTTGTGTCCTTTGTTTTTGTAACAAAGGACTACACAAGTACGCACTCTTGTTCCCAGAACCTGTGGTAGTGAAAGAGGTAAGGGTACATATTGGGTTAAGAGGGAATTAGCATTTTCAAAACCAGTAAATCAGTAAAGCGGAGGATGTGCGGTTGGCACATGTTATGGGCTTGAATCCTAGTGTGGAAGAGGGTTGGACCCATTATTTACCGCCTTCAGAAGTTGGAAACGTTCGAGAACTTCTAATTTTGGTTTGATTAAAACGTTCGAGAACTTCTAATTGCCACCTAATGGCCTAATTAGACTCACTTCTGAGCTATCAACAATACCATTCCCATTCTCGTTTTTTAAATCCCTTGACAATTCACAACTGCTTGAAAAGTTCATTTGCAGATGCTTGAAACTCTTGAATTTTCTGCTAAAAGCTTATGGTCTCTTTTATATTTGCTTATTTCTGTATATTAGTAATCTTTCAAAGGCTAGTAAGCTTTAAGATCTGAAATGCACTTATTGAATTCTCTCTCTATTGGCCACTGCAGACGAGGAATGTCAACACAAATCAGTACTTGGGTGAACTTCCATCATTTCTTTCGCCAATACTTGACAAGATGTCAAAGTTTCAAAAGCTTGGTTACACCGAAACCGTGGTTTTGGACCAGCTCACGGTTAGTTAATTTCACATCTTATATTTCATTTATGAGCTGCCCCTCCATGACTTGTCTAGTTTTATGCTGGGCAAGGGAACTAGCTCTTGTCTGATTTGCAATGTCGTAAGGATTTTCATTTTCAATGATAGCTTTAGTTTTCAAATGTTTTGTATGTCATGAACTTTTGTCGTTAAACTTTATGAAATGTGTTATAATCTTTAACAGGTTAATGAATATCCACCCGGAGTGGGATTGTCTCCACATATTGACACCCATTCAGCATTTGAAGGATTAATATTCAGCCTTTCATTGGCAGGGCCTTGCATCATGGAGTTCAGAAAGTATTCTACTAGTGTTTGGCCTACAGACCCTAACACATTGAGTGATGAAGAGGCTCAAAATTCCGACAAGAGCTCGAAGTTTTTGAGGAGAGCTATTTATCTACCCCCTCGATCTATACTGTTGTTATCACAAGAAGCACGCTATGCTTGGCATCATTACATTCCACACCATAAGGTAACTCCTGCTGCCAATGCTTATTCTTTACTCTAAACATCTAACTATTATGACCCGAGACTTGGCCTCATTTACTTGTGCACCTAGTTACTGGGAGCTCATTGACATCCAATTTTTTCTGCAAGAAAGTTTTTGATATCCTGCAAAACTTGAAAATTTTGAGGAACATCAAAAAAGAATAATCAAACTTTGCACCAACACCAAGTATTCATCAATAAGTGATACTTTTTTCTTAATTCTCCGAAAACATAAAAAATATTTTGGATCATCGAGAGAATAATGGTTTAAGTGGGACGTAACAAGTGTTTTGATGTTAGTCCGGGTATGTAACCGAGGATGTGGTGTCATTATTCGAGATGCCAGTGTCAATCTTATTGGTAGAATATTGCGGCACTATGGTCTTGGCTCCCTCGGTAATTTTATTGCGTCATTGCTTCAACCTATGAACCTTTATTGTTAATTCGTTTCAATTTTGTTCCCTTTGAAGTTCAGATTCCATGTTCAATATATGTGCTTGAGTGATCAAGTTTTGCTTCTCCTTCTATCTTTTCTTGCATCTGTATTTCAAAAATTCTACAACTACAATGACAGTCTCGGTAAGTTCTATTCCGTTGATTTTGCCAAACTTACGCGTTGCAGATTGATGTAGTGAACGACACCAAAATCAGAAGGGCTTCAAGGAGAGTGTCCTTTACATTGCGCAAGGTATGTGGACTGGTTCTGACTTCAAAAATCTCGATTTCGAGAACTGCAAACTAGTTCTTTGGATAGTAATAATAGCTCTCACACATTACCTTCTTGATGGGGACGAGACGTTCAGTTTTACCTTCCCAGAATGTAGTTGAACGTTCTGTACAATGTGTACAAGAGTGAATAATGGTAAGTAATATAACAACGATAGCTATGCCTCAATCCCAAACAAGTTGGGGCCGGGTACAATATGGTAATACACATAAATCGTGGGAAAAACTAGCTCGTATAAGTTTCAAGAAAAGTACCATATCTTGAAAATACTCGAACTATTAGTGACGGCTTGCTATCTCCCCTTGTTATGAAGATCTTTTCCCTTCTTGATGCAGGTAAGAAAAGGACCATGTGAATGCGAGTTCCCCGAATACTGTGATTCTCAGAAGTAAAAGACAATTATAAACTGATTATGTTTTGCCAGAAACCAGAAGATATGATTATTTCTTATTTCATTCCGCGTGGTTATGTTCTGTTTGAACCGTTTTCTGGTGAATATAAACAACTAGATCGAGGTTGAGGTTGAGGTTGAGGTCGAGGTCGGGAATTTTGATATAAAGCTGAGAGGTTCATTGTGTTTTTAGCTGAACTTCTATATTTCAGTTGCATTGAGCAAGTGTCAAATTTTCTTGTGTCCTTTTCTGTTTTCTGGTCTATTGCAGCAGAAATCCAGGAAATATCTTTTTTCCCGTTCGATTTCACATAGTTTAAAGACATTTTGGACTATTTTACGTTAAGTAAAAGAAACAAATATACCTTTAGACTTTAGTTACCTTCTAACTAGTTTTTCATAGTATTACACCTTGTTTGGATTTTTGTTACACCTTGTATTGTATTGTATTGTTAATCCAAATACAATATATTTGTTTTGAGTATTACTTAAATTCTATTGTATTGTTGAAATTTATCGTAAGGTAACGATGAAAAGATCCTTTTTATGTGACCATCGATTTAGTGTGATTGCTCGGTTAGTTAGTATTTTCTTCGCATTTTGTTTTTTTTTATTACTTAATACTAATTATATTTTATCTTTTACCCTACTTTTTCATAGTAACTCTATTTCATTTTATTTTACTTTTTTAGGTTTATCATTTAAGTTATGAGTATGTAATATTACGGAATAACAAAGAACGATATAGTCGATTCAAATATTGCATTCATTAAAATACTGTAATATGATACAACACAGTATAATACGATATGATAATTTAATGTAAATTATGACAAAAACTCAACATGGGACTTTAATTTTGGAGATTTATTTTCATTTGCTTACTCAATACTCCATTGTTAATTAATTGTATGAATTAATTACATAAAAGTCAATGGTAATCCATGTAATTTTAACGTTCTCCGCCAAATAAGTCCAATTAATTGACTAATTAATATAATATTTGACTAAGTACCATACTATAGTAGAGTAGGAAGCCCCAAATTAAATTATATAAAATGACTATAATACCCTTTAACATAATATGATGTCAAATATATTAGACATGACCAATTTATTACAATTTTTCGAATTGATTTTACACCGTATAGATTTATTAAACGCAAAAAAATCTTTTATTTATAAGAACTCATGTTTTTTTCAATCCAAATTCTTAAAGAAAGAAGACAACCCATCCATATTTATTATTTTAAAATAAAAAAAGATTGTAAGACAAATTATATCAATTAAATTTACAAAAATATTTGTATATTCTTCTTCATCCATAGATTTTTCCCCAAGTCAAAACTTATATTGCTTATAAACATTTCAAGTGTTTACTATATTCGTAGATTTTTTGAGTCTTAAAAAAACAGATAAAAGACAGTTTGACTAGCTTATATTCTAAGTCATACATCTTATTCTAACATAATTTATATCACTTTGATATTTTTTAATTAATCGTACGAAATACATATGCTACGCACGTGATCGAGATACTAGTCAACTTAGAAAATTAAACATAATTCCTTGGAAACAAGTATTACTATGGATAATTCTTAGACTATATTTTGCACTAAACTCTCCTTTTCTCTCTCATTTTTTCCCCATCTTTTCTTTGTTAATTCTTATTTTTCTTGCATTTTTTTAAACTTATTTGAAAATATGGGAAGCCAAACAAATTATTTAGGTGAAAATTACAAAAAAGAGTTGGAAACACCTACAAATACAACTATAAAAAAGATTCTTGACTTGTTGATGGGCATCATAGATAAAGGTAATGTTTAAAAATTGTATTTAAATATAAATAATAAATAATTTGTCTTATATTATAAATGAAAAATAGTGTCTCTAATTAAGTTTGATATATAGGTTAAGTTTTTATTATGTAGTGTTGCTTTTGTTTCAATTGTTTGTCTTATATATTGATTAAAAATATGTATAACGTATAAAAATATATTTTTAGATCTTATGGTTTTAAAACATGTTACATGTCAGAAATTTATAGAATTACTATTAAGTATAGAAATGAATTTTCTATTTTAGACAGATTTAAAAGAAAGTTAAAACATATGAACTGAGACGGTCGAATTATGTATATATTTATTGTATATTGGATTATTTTAACTTTTTTATCTATTTTTATTTTTTTGAAAATTTTGATTCCGTCACTGATTTTACCGATAGATGATGAAAGGAAGAGGGAAGTGATCTCATTGGGAATAGGAGATCCAACAGCTCATTCATGCTTTCTCACAACAAATGAAGCTAAGGAAGCTGTTGTTGAGAGTCTTCTTATTGATAAATTTAATGGATATTCTCCCTCTGCTGGTCTTCCAACTACAAGAAAGTAAAAAAAAATCATATTTAATTCATATTTTATAAATTTATGATTTGTACTATTAGGGCGTGTTTGGTATGAAGAGAAATATGTTTTTCGAAGATAAAATATTTTCTCGGAAAATAAGTGATTTCTTATTTATTATAAGTGTTAGGTTAGTAAGAAAATATTGTCCTAAGAGCATTTAGGTATAATCTGGATAAATACTTGATACACGAGACCTAACTTTGTACCCCGAATCAGGACCTGACTCCCAATCCTGATACTCGATCCCGACTTGAGACCCAATTCACGATCCTAACACTCGACCCCGACTTGAGACCCGACTTTCAATCTGAGATCCGGCTCCCTACCTCGACACTTAACCCTAGCTTGAGAAACGTCTCTCGATCCAAGACCTGACCCTAATTCGAGACTAAAATCTCATCCCGAGGACCTAATTCTCAACCCACTCCTAAACTCAACGGTCCTAATCCAAACCACATTCGCCGTATCGGACGCGTGTCCTAACTCCCAACCCTGATTCGAAATCTTATTCTCGATATCCTGAATCAATCTCTCAACCTCGATGACTCGATTTTGAGTCGGGGTCAGGAGTTGCTATTCGGGTCATCAAAATTCAGATGTTGAGGTTGAGACAGAGTCTTGGAAAATGTTTTTCTTTCTTTACGACGGGTCATTTTCCTAAAATTTGAGGAAAACAAGTCTAATAGGAAAAAAGCATTTTTCATAACAATTAAGGCAACCAAACATGAGAATTAATACACATTTATTAAAAAATTTAAGTTATATATACTGAAAAGCACCACAAACATGTCATGTCATGTATATATTAATTTATATTTTGTATATACTAAAGTTTTCCCCCCTATATATTATAACAGGGCAATTGCAAGCTACTTATCTAGAGATCTTTGTTATGAATTATCACAAGAAGATGTGTATATTACTGTTGGCTGCACACAAGCTATAGATATAGCATTGTCTTTTCTTGCAAAACCTAATTCTAACATTTTGTTACCAAGGCCTGGCTACCCAACTTATGCACTTTGTGCATCTTTTAGAAATATTGAAGTTAGGTACTATGATCTTCTACCTCAAAATAATTGGCAACTTAATTTGGAGGCAATTGAAGATTTGGTTGATCAAAATACTATTGCTATTGTTATTATAAATCCTGGAAATCCTTGTGGAAATGTCTACTCCTATGACCATTTAAAGAAGGTACACGACACGTTTCAATTAAGCATCTGAACATATGATATATAAAGAGTTTTTGTTAGTTACTTTTGGAAAAACTTTTGCAAGTATTCTCAAGTGTATTATTTAGTAGTTAATTAATCACGTAAACTACGTTATCTCCTTAATTAAAATTTGTTTCATTTTGTTTAAGCATAATATATAAAAATGTCCTTTTAACTTGACCTGAACTGACATTTATGTTCTTCAACTTTGGGTTTGCACAAGAGCGCACTTAAACTTGTATATAATTGAACAATTCCATTGCATCTTACGTCTAATATGCCACATAAGACGTGTGTGTCTGGTGCTTGTTCAACTCTATACACGTTTAAATGTTTATTTGTGTACATGCAGATTTGAAGGACATAAATACCAGTTTGATGACACGTTTATATATTATGTTTGTTGTTTATGATTAGATAGCAGAAACTGCAAAGAGAGTGAAGACATTGATTATAGCAGATGAAGTTTATGGACATCTTGCTTTTGGAGAAACCCCTTTTATACCAATGGGATTATTTAGTTCAATAACACCAATATTAACACTTGGTTCTTTGTCAAAAAGATGGTTAATTCCTGGTTGGAGACTTGGTTGGTTTGTTATTAATGATCCTAATTGCATTTTCAAATCCCCAAAGGTATGTTTCTAAATTAATTAGCACTACTAATAATCTTCAACTTTGCAAAAAATAAAATAAAATAGTTTATTGCTAAATAGTAAAATTTGTTTGTTTATTCAGAGGTGGAGCTAGAAAATAATGTACATATTGGTTCGGTCTAATCTTAGTTCAAATAGTGTGTTTGTCTTAAGAAATTCATTTAATCTGCGTCTCCTATGAATAAATAGGTGTGGGGTAGTGGGGACAAGGAGGGGAGGCTACGAGCTCTTTCTCGACTCTCCACTATAAGAAAACTGTGAATTACATGGGGATTTTCCTAGAATTAGTATGAAAATTTGTAGGAAAATAAGTTTCCTGTGAATTTTCATACTAATCCTCAGAAAATTTCCCATGTAATTCACAGTGTTCTTGTAGTGCTCGTTGTTGTTATCGAATTGACCACCTCAAATTTCTTCATTCCTCTTCACCCGTCTCGGTGAAATTAGGTTTCTAGAGCGAAGTAAATTCGATAAGAAAAGATTGTTGGCAAGGAATCCTTATTCGTGAAAGCCCCTTGTTAATTAGATTAAGGGGGAAGTCTAGAGAATATTTTTTATATAAAAATAAATAAGAGGTATATATGAGTTGCGCAAAAAGTTCTTTCAATTGAAGCGTCATTTGATAATTGATATGTATAAGTTATTAATCTAAAACTCAATAACTTAAAATCGATTAAAATCTTAAACATTTCGTAAGTTTTAAATTCTGATTCTACCTCTATCGAGAAAGATGGATTCTTAATGATCTTGTTAGCTATATTGAGTGACAAATTAAATGTCATATTTAATTCATGTTTTTATTTTTAATAGTGTTGTACTTATGTATATGTGATACTAATTATCACAAGCTTTTTTATTTCTCTCAGATTATTGAACGTATCAATAATTATTGTGACATATGTGCAAGTCCCACAACTTTCATACAGGTAAATCGTAGTCTATATATTGTTAGTGTAAATAATTTTATCTTTTTTACGATATCAATTTATTTAAATAATATTTATAAATAAGTCTCTTTATAATATAAAATTTGAAATTTGAAAATGTAGTAATATAAGTTACAAGCTACAACAAGTATGAATAACTTGATAATGTAAAATTATTTATTTTGATAATGTATATATCACGTAAACTCATAAAAAAAAGAATCTATGTTTTAAAGTTTTAAAATTCAAAACTACGGAAGAATGACATAGAGTTTCACTTATTGAATCTTTTAACTCTAGACAGATGACATTATTTCTACCTATCCAAAAACGTTATATCGATTGTAATAGATAACTTACCTAATATAAATTAAACGTTAAGTTATATTAACAATGTATATAACTTTTTCTTTTTTTTGTAAAAATTATTTTGATATTGCAGGCAGCAGTCCCCAAAATTATTGAAAATACCAAAGAGGATTTCTTCAAAAATACACTCAAAATGTTAAAGAAAAATTCAGATATATGTTATGAAAAGATACTTGAAATTCCATGCCTAAATTGCCCTTATAAACCTCAAGGTTCAATGGTTGTTATGGTAAATTCTTTAACTTCCACAAAACTTTTAATTTCATACACTTTGGTCCCTTATTTTTTACTTTTATTTCTTTTTTGGTCCTTCTATTTTTTAATTTTAATTTTAATTTTCTATATGAAGGTGAATCTTAATATAATTCTCCTCCAAAATATAATTGATGATATGGACTTCTGTTTTAAGCTTGCTAAGGAGGAATATGTCATTTTACTTCCTGGTTAGTACACCAATTCAGAATATAAAGATATTTTACTTTTATTTTTTTTTATTTAATATAAATATATAAAAATTTAGAAATGTTAAAAGGTGAAAAATAATTATTCAAAATATTAATCTGAAAATTGTGTTTGATTGAATAGGGAGACTATAAAAGAAATAAAGTATTTGAGGTTTTAAATATGTCATGATACTTTTGTACTTATTATTAAGAGTTTGTTATTACGAGTACAATTAGATGTTTAAAATTTCAATATTTTATAAATAAAAAAGCGGATGATTTTTCTATATAAATCCTCCTAGACTAGAAAATAGATTATTATTTTTAAAAAAATAAAATAGAATCTATAAAATAATACCTTTAGATGTGAGTTCACGTTAATTAAAAAAAAATATTCAAAATTTATGTTAAATCTAACCAGTAGAGTTTGTTAAATGTTTGACAGAATATAACTCTTATAGTTTTTATACATATGTTCGATTAGACATGAAATTAATGAAAAAAGAGAGACATTTAATGTATGCAAAACTATCAGCCTAATAAATAAACATAAAAACTACCTTTAGATGTGAGTTCACGTTAATTTTTTTTCAAAATTAATGTTAAATCTCACAAGTAGAGTTCGTTAAATATTTGACGGAATATAACTTTTATAGTTTATACACATATGTTCGAATATTGGACATGAAATTTATGAAAAAAAGAAAGACTTTAATGTATGAAAAACTATCAGCATTATCCTTCTCAAAAAATAAAACTATCAGTCTTCTAAATAAACGTAGAAACTTGAATTATATCTCTCTCTCTATATATATATAAGAGTATTGAATTTTCTTTTTGAAAGAATATCCCATAAAATGAATCAGATAAAATAATAAGAGTGTAAACCACCTATATTTATAAACTATTTACACTATTTTATGCTTGATAAATGAAATTTTCCTTTTGTTATGCAATTAATTTAAACTAATTACCCTAATTTTATTGTTTTTTTATAAACACAATTTTTTATTTTATTTTTTAAATTTTAGGTACTGCTGTGGGATTGAAAAATTGGATCAGAATCACATTTGCAGTTGAGTCATCTTTTCTTGAAGAAGGATTAAAAAGACTCAAATCTTTTTGCCTCAGGCATTCTAAGCCCCAAAATTTAATTAATTAATTAACTAATTAATTAATGCTAATTTTCTGGATTTCATTTTCATAATTCTTGGCCAAATTTGGTGAATAAATTTAAGCATAATGTTAATTTTAAAACTTTGTTGTTATTTCAATAATTAATATAATTTCCTTATTTAGTTAATATGATCTGCACTTCTTTTGAAAATAATTTATCTATTTTTACAAGATTGTGATAAAAATTTTACGTACGTTTCTATCTTTCCTCAATTTACTTTGTAGAATTTCACTGAACATGTTATTGTCATCGTATCTTTTCGAAATTATTATTATTAAATATAAATATAATAATAATATTGTCTACAAAGATTCGAAAACATGTGGTTGTTTCAACTTTTCTATAATTTAGTGCACCAATCAAATATTATACTAAAAATATCTTAGGTAGGACGAATCAAATCAATGGAGATCTCAAAATTAATAATGTCTAACATAAGGTAAAAAAACAATTAAAAAAAATATTATATTGTAAAAAACAAAGATAATATTTGACTTAACTAGTTGATAAAATGAAGCAACATGTATATTATCATATACTTTATTCGATAAAAAGTTAGAATAACATTTCATAACATAAAAAAAAGAAGATATTATTTGTCTCGACTTCACTGATACTTAGGTAAAGTTGAGTGACTAGATGGTGACAAATTCCATGAATTCGTCATCATTCTCCATTGCTAACAACGTGGAAGACAGAAGACAAACTTCAATATCTACGCTTCCTTCTTCAACCCCAGGAAATAACGTAACTTTCCCATTGCCTTTATTCGCCATTCCACTTCTCACTCCCACTGGTTTTCCCCAACCAAAATCGCAACTATAAACGCTAAATTTTGGAGAACTACTAATTGACAATTTATTAGTCATAGCAAGTGATTTTTTACTAAGCATCACGGGTTTTTCAACTCATCCTTTGTATGAATCGATCATTTCTTCGTAGTTTTGTGAAACAACAACTTTATTTATTTGCGATGCTGCAAATCCAAGTCGATTTTCGAGCAATTCCCCTGCTTTTACCTTAATTGGCTTGAATATAGCAGCATTTCCCCAATACTCTTGTGGTAGAGGTGGATTTAGCCTTGTTCTTGTGCCAACGATGATGTTGAGAGTGACTTCTTCATTGGTATTGACACAATTACAACGTGTAACGGATCTGTTGGAATTAAAGATGAAAGAACGCTTTACAAATGAATAACATGTGATAATTATTGACATAATAAAATACGATATTAATAAAATACTTTAAAGAGTAGCAAAGTTAGAACTTTATATGTAAAAAGGCATTTACTAATATGTCATATTTGGAATTTGAACATGTGGCCTAAAACAAGTTTTGAACCCCCACTACATTAAAATTTTCTTGTATGTCAATGAAATTCAACAGTTTATCTATAACCAAAAAAAAAAAAAAAAAATATTTTTATTTGCGCAATTCAATGAAGGGGATATGGTTCAACCTCTTTGACTCTATATAGCTCCGCCCCTATTTTATTTGCGGCAACCTTTCATAGAGAGTGTGAAACATAAACAACACATCTTTTCACGATTATCAGATGACCACTCGACTTATTGTTATTCTTTGATAAAGTCACTTTTTAAAAAAAATTGAAATTAACTATTAATCTATTGATCTTTTGAGAAATCAACCCTAAATAGATGTATCCTACAAAGATCGGATACATCTTCATGATTGATGAACAACATATCATATAAATAAATTGAAACAATAGGCACATTAGATTTTGAATCGCGCGAAATAAAATTAAAAAAAATACCTCCATAGATGAGCCAAGAAAGCTTGTAGAGAAGAAATGGACTTAGTATTCATTTCAGAGTTAGCTTTTGCTTTCAATTTACACACATTTTCTTTACTAAGATGAAAAACCCTTTGCTTCAATATTGGCATATCTATACACTCATTTAATTTTTCATCATCCAATTCCAAAGGGAAGTAAATTGGTGGATTTACGTTCTGAGGAAACCATCTTTCTAAAATTGGAAATCGACTAATTAACTCATATCCACGTGTTATTTCGGACCAAGAATTAAAGAAATGCCAGAAACAAGTCCCATCCCCGAGGCTATGACTCATAGTGCAACCAATAAAGTAACCATCTACGAGCTCGGTTACTTGTACTCCAAGAAGAGGCTTTGTAACACATTGCACGTTACGAACTTTATTGAGTGGGAAAAGGGAATGTACTATAGTTGGCACATAAGAAGATTCAAGAATCTCTTTTACTGTCAACTCTGGAGCAATCGCGTGAATGAATTCAGCTCCAGAGTCATTACAAGTGATGGAGAAAGAAGTAAGTGTGTTGTCATTAGGGTTTTTGGTAGTGGAGAAACGCCCCGCTAGTGGAGGGAAAAAGTCTAAGGTACGCGAAAGCGAGGCTTTCAGATGGTCAACTAAAGAAAGAGAGTTTTGTTGTTGTGGAGTTGGTTTCTTGAAAAGAAGGCCTTTTTGAATTGTGTCAACAAGGAGGAATTGTAAATTCCATGGTGTCATTTCAATATTTTGTGAAATGTGTTTGTTACCATTGTTTGAATTTGAAGATGATCTAACTAAACAAGTAGAGATGATTTGAATTTCTTCCATTTTTTTTCTCTAAGGAGGAAGTGGAATGAAAAGTTTGGGTGTATAGTAGGTGTATATAATGTAAGACATGACATGGTCAGAAGCACATGCCTTTGAGATATGAAATTAAATTGTTTTGCCAAACAGCACAAGGATACTTTTACGGTTTTTATGGATGTACTACTAATTAGTTCCTAATTTATATTAATTTCATAGATATTGAGAATTAAGCAAATCATATATTAAAATTTTGGTGGAGACTAAAATATTAGATAATTTTCTCATTTATCTAAATGTTAGTGTACATAATTAATTGTTACATGTTATCTGTCTGACTCTTAGTAGACAAAGTTACTCAAACATGTGGTGATAGAAAGTGTCAGCGTCATAGTGTTGATTGTGTCTCGATAACAATAGGCTCTCCTAATTTCTCCTCTATCTTCTCGATAACTGGGCGAGGTTTAAGGACTGGAAAGCCCTTGGTTCCACAACTCTAAAAAAAAGTAGTGTAATTAAAAGGCCCGATCGATTGAGAAGGACTGGCAAAATCTTCATAAATAGTAGACAAGTCTTCCTTTAAAAAAAGGAAGAAAAGGGACTTTTTGTATTGAATTGACATAATATATAAATATATCTTTTAATTTAATTTTGATTGATACTTATACCCTCTAACTTTAAATATATATAACTATGCACTTGAACTTTTATAAAATTAAATAAGTAGATATATGCATGCATCCCTATGTGTAGGTCTGTTTAAAATCGATACCTTAAATAAAAAATGAATTATTAATTTATCAATAATAAGTTATTGATTTAGCGCTCATATTAGAAACTCAAGGAGGAATTGAAGGTGCTTTAACTAAACAAGTAGAGATGATTTGAACTAAACAAAAATATTATATCACTTAAAATATAACTAGTAAAGGAATTAAGTGAAAGAGATGGTGAAAGATGAAATAATAATTTAAAAAGAGATGGTACGTCACAAAAATATCATATCACTTAAAATATAACTAGTGAAGGAATATTGTGAAGAGAAGGTGAAAGATAAAATAATATTTTTAAAAAAGGATAGTACGTCACAAAAATATTATATCACTTAAAATATAATTAGAGAGGGAATTGTGTGAAGATATGGTGAAAGCTTGAGAGAATATTTCAAAAAAAGGATAGTATGTCACAAAAATATCATATCACTTAAATATAACTAGAGAGGGATATATATATATATATATATATATATATATATATATATGAGAGAGATAACGAAGTATAAAAAAAACACTCTTAAATTTGATGTAATTATTAGTTTTATCTCTGAATTATTGACGATCTTAAAAATAACCTTCTACTTGACTAACTGAACGTAGATGCATCCCTGCTACACTCCCGATATGTCACATGACATAGCAAGTGGTCTCAAACTCTTGGAGGAGCATGAAATTTTTAATAAAAATTGAGAAAAGTGTTGGAAACACCCATAAACTTGACGAAAATTTAGGGGTACGTGTATTACATTAAGTTGCAAGATCCAGATGTATTTAGCTTCAATTAGTCAAGTAAAGGATTATTTTAAGGCTGCCAATATTTAACTGATGAAACTAATAATTTTCATAAAAAAATATAGTTGATGCATAGTTAGTTTCTTTGCAATTGTAATTGTAGCCAATTTCCTTGGAAAGAGCCACCATTGAATATTGTTATAGCTCTCAATTAATTGCCTATTTTTCTACTTTGCATTAATTATTGTTATAACCCTCAGTTGATTAGATCTAAGTCATTGATATTAATATTAGACATGCGATCGTTGACACTCGTTCAAAACTAATTTTGGAAAATAAAGATGATAATTAAATCCCTTTTCTATAAATATGGTTCTCCTAACACTAAAAGAATTGATTCCTAAGTGTTGATAAGGTAAAATAAAGATAAATGTGGAGAAATATAAATAGTACAACTCACATAATATATTATACGATTAAATACGACAATGTTAATTTATTTTGTTGTATATATATATATATATATATATATATATATATATATATATATATATATATATATATATATATATATATATATATATATATATATATATGGAACAATTTCTGATTTACAAACAAGATAATTTTTATTAACATGTGTAATGATCTTGGGTTGAAACACAAATTTTTAAAAAAAATATTACTTTTAATTTAATTGTTTGTCTTAAATATTACTTAGATAATTAAAGAGTATTTATTCTTTCTCATAATTTTATGTATTACATATATTCCAAAAACTTATGTTTTCATTTAAATAAAAAAAATGTAATGATGAGTTAGGGAAAAAACAATTTAAGAAATAAAATGTCAGAAGTGGGATTTGAACCCACGCCCTCTTACGAAGACCAGAACTTGAGTCTGGCGCCTTAGACCACTCGGCCATCCTGACTTATTTGTTATTGTAAGATATGATATTACTATTTGTATTATAATATTTATTTTGAGATCAAACATTATATATATGTGTGTGTGTGTCTGTGAAAGGGCCGTTAACGGGTCAAATATTATAATTTTAAATATATTATTTTGCAATAAAATATTAAAATACATATTTGAGTCGTGGATTTACTCTCATACGGTATTTTTTTGATCGTTTATTATGATAAACTATCTAAAATTCATTTAATCATAATGATATTTTTCCTAAGCAAATTATAACCTTGAATTCATAATCCAAATTTAAGATAGGGTTAAGAGTAAAGTCTTGAGAGTTCTTTCGAATCTTTTGAGAAAGTCTCTTTGAATCTTTTGAGGAGTCTTTCATAATTTCTAATAACTTGTTTCAAGACTCGAGTAAGTGAGTATGAGAATGATGAAAATGTATTCATGAGTCTACACTATCCGAACCCCCTTCGATGAAAAATTATACTCCCTCCGTTTCACAAAGAATTATCTAGTTTGACTTGACACGGAGTTCAAGAAAATAAAGAAGACTTTTGATCATGCGATTCTAAATTAAAGTTATGTCAAATGTACAAAATTACCCTTTAATCTTGTGACCTTAAACATGACACGTGAAAAATTGTTAAAAAAAAAAAAGAAATGTTTCTTTTTTAAACAGACTAAAAAAGAAAGGATGTCATTCTTTTTTAAACAGAGAGAGTATTATTTTTATATAATTAAAATAATTTTTTAGGTATATATAGATGTTGAATCCTCTTCGCCTACTTAGTGTCTGTTTCTTTAGATTTTGAACCCCCTTATCTAAAATTCTGATTCTGCCTCTGTCCGCAACTATTGACTTAGTGGTGGACACGTCGGGAATAACATAAATTTTGGTTGGTCGTTATGGAAATTTTAATACTTTATGCACAACATACAATTAAACTGAGTTTCAAATTTTTTTGGTTGACAAAAATGCCCTTGGTCGTCCTCTCTTCACCTTTCTATATAATAGAAAAATAATAATATAATTTCCTTAATACAGTTGACGGGATTGCACTATTTTTGAAAATAAATTATGTGCTATTAAAATTTTGCGTTTTTCAATTTTATTTGTATAATTTCACCGAATATGTTATTGTTGTCAGTGGCGACAGAAAATCACATTATTTGTATATAATTTAAATAATTTTTTAGATATATATAATAATTATCAAATCATCTTCGACTACTTTATATATCTAGTTTTTTAGACTTTTGAACCCTTTTGTTATGAAATTGATAGATCCTCCGCATGAAAATAATATAATATACAAAGAAACATAGAAAATACGTTACCCTTTCAACTTTTCCAAATTTTAATACACCATTCAAATATTATACTAAATATCTTAGCTAGGACGAATCAAATCAATTAAAAAAAAAACAAAGAGCATATTATATTGTAATAAAAAAGATAAATATTTGAAATCTGATTCGAAACCATTATAACCCTCCCACCCCACCCCCACCTCCACCCTAAGATTTACTTGAATCAAGGCAAATTTCACTATCCAATGACGTTATGCGATACTTTATTTGATAAAGTTAAAATAATATTTCATTATAAAAATATAATTTGTCTCGACTTTCCTGATACTTAGGTAAAGTTGAGTGACTTTTCCGTCATAGTCTTGTCTAGACGGTGACGAATTCCATGAATTCGTCATCATTCTCCATTGCTAATAATGTTGAAGTCAAAAGACAAACTTCAATATCTACGCTTCCATCTTCAACTCCAGGAAATAATGTAACTTTACCATTGTCTTTATTCGCCATTCCACTTCTCACTCCCACTGGTTTTCCCCAACCAAAATCGCAACTATAAACGCTAAATTTTGGAGAACTACTAATTGACAATTTATTAGCCACAAAAAGTGTTTTTTTACTAACTATCACGGGGTTTTCAACCCATCGTTTATATGAATCGATCACTTCTTCGTAGTTTTGTGAAGCAACTACTTTGTTTATAAGCAATGCTGCATAGCCAAGTCGATTTTCGAGCAATTCCCCTGCTTTTACCTTAATTGGCTTGAAGATAGCTGCATTTCCCCAGTATTCTTCAGGTAGAGGAGGATTTAGCCTTGTTCTTGTACCAATAACAATGTTGAGTATGACTTCCTCGTTGGCATTAACACGATTACAACGTGTAATGGACCTGTTCGAAAAATATTAGAGATGAAATTACTAATTAGAAGAACGTGATGCATGAATAAGATTTGATGATTGACATTAGAGGATACGATATAAATAAAAGACGCTGTGTTCAGAATCGATCTTCGTGACTCCTTAGGTGCAAACACCAAAATAGTAGATTTTCTCATATGTCAAGGAAATTCAACAGTTTAAGCAAACGTATTTTGAATAGAAGGGGATATGATTCGACCCCTTTGGTTCTATGTAGCTCCGCCCCTCCATTTAAGATACAATATTGTAACTTTCTTACTTAAATAGAAGTTTCAAAAGTTCATAAATTTGTCATATGTAAATAAAAATTGAAAACAATAGGCATATTATATTATGAATCGCGCGAAATTAAATAAGAAAAAGTACCTCCATAGATGAGCCAAGAAAGCTTGTAGAGAAGAAATGGACTTAGTATCCATTTCAGAGTTAGCTTTTGCTTTCAATTTACACACATTTTCTTTACTAAGATGAAAAACCTTTTCCTTCACTATTGGCATCTCCATACACTCATTTAATTTTTCATCATCCAATTCCAAAGGGAAATAAATTGGTGGATTTACATTCTGAGGGAACCATCTTTCTAAAGTTGGAAATCGACTAATTGACTCAAATCCGCGTGTTATTTCGGACCAAGAATTAAAGAAATGCCATAAACAAGTCCCGTCCCCGAGGCTATGACTCATAGTGCAACCGATAAAGTAACCATCTACGAGCTCAGTTACTTGTACTCCTAGTAGAGGCTTTGTAACACATTGCACGTTACGTACTTTATTTAGAGGGAAAAACGAATGTACTATAGTTGGCACGTAACAAGATTCAAGAATCTCCTTTACTGTTAGCTCTGGAGCGATGGCATGAGTGAATTCAGCTCCAGAGTTATTACAATTGATGGAAAAAGAAGTAATTGTGTTGTTATTAGGGTTTTTGGTTGTGGAGAAACGCCCCGCTAGTGGAGGGAAAAAGTCTAAAGTACGCGAAAGCGAGGCTTTCAGATGGTCAACTAAAGAAAGAGAGTTTTGTTGTTGTGGAGTTGGTTTCTTGAAAAGAAGGCCTTTTTGAATTGTGTCAACAAGGAGGAATTGTAAATTCCATGGTGTCATTTCAATATTTTGTGAAATGTGTTTGTTACCATTGTTTGAATTTGAAGATGATCTAACTAAACAAGTAGAGATGATTTCAATTTCTTCCATTTTTTTTTCTCCAAGGAGGAAGTGGAATGAAAAGTTTGGGTGTATAATAGGTGTATATAATGTAAGACATGACATGGTCAGAAGCACATGCCTTTGAGATATGAAATTAAATTGTTTTGCCAAACAGCACAAGGATACTCTTACTGTTTTTATGGATGTACTATTAATTAGTTTCTAATTTATATTAATTTCATAGATATTGAGAATTAAGCAAATCATATATTAAAATTTTGGTGGAGACTAAAATATTAGATAATTTTCTCATTTATCTAAATGTTAGTGTACATAATTAATTGTTACATGTTATCTGTCTGACTCTTAGTAGACAAAGTTACTCAAACATGTGGTGATAGAAAGTGTCAGCGTCATAGTGTTGATTGTGTCTCGATAACAATAGGCTCTCCTAATTTCTCCTCTATCTTCTCGATAACTGGGCGAGGTTTAAGGACTGGAAAGCCCTTGGTTCCACAACTCTAAAAAAAAGTAGTGTAGTTAAAAGGCTCGGTCGATTGAGAAGGACTGACAAAATCTTCATAAATAGTAGACAAGTCTTCCTTTAAAAAAGGAAGAGAAGGGTCTTTTTGTATTGAATTGACATAATATATAAATATATCCTTTAATTTGATTTTGATTGATACTTATACCCTCTAACTTCAAATATATATAACTATGCATTTGAACTTTTATAAAATTAAATAAGTAGATATATGCATGCGTCCTAGGTGTAGGTCTGTTTAACATCGATACCTTAAATAAAAACGAGTTATTAATTTATCAACAATAGGTTATTAATTTGGCGCTCATATTAGAAACTCAAGGAGGAATTCAAGGTGCTTTAACGACTAAACAAGTAGAGATGATTTGAACTAAACAAAAATATTATATCACTTAAAATATAACTCATGAGGGAATTAAGTAAAAGAGATGGTGAAAGATGAAAATATAATTTAAAAAGAGATAGTACGTCACAAAAATATCATATCACTTAAAATATAACTAAAGAGGGAATTGTGTGAAGATATGCTGAAAGATGAAATAATATTTCATATATATATATATATATATATATATATATATAGTTTTATCCCCGAATTATTGACATTCTTAAAAATAACCTTCTACTTGACTAATTAAACGTAGATACATCCCCGTTACATTCCCGATGACATAGCAAATGGTTTCAAACTCTTGAAGGAGCATTAAGTTTTTAATAAAAATAGAGAAAAGTCTTGAAAACATCCATAAACTTGACACATGTTCCCATTTCCACATATATATATATATATATATATATATATATATATATATATATATATATATATATATATATATATATATATATATATATATATATATATATGAAATATTATTTGTGTTGAAATAAAAATCGAGAAAAGTCTTGAAAACATCCATAAATTTGTTTGTCTTAAATACTACTTAGATAATTAAAGAGTATTTATTCTTCTCATAATTTTATGTACTACATATATTACAAAAAATAATTTAAAAAATAAAATGTCAGAATAATTTTATGTACTACATATATTACAAAAGTAATTTAAAAATAAAATGTCAGAAGTGGGATTTGAACCCACGCCCTCTTACGAAGACCAGAACTTGAGTCTGGCGCCTTAGACCACTTACTATTTGTATTATTATATTCACTTTGAGAATATGTGTGTGTGAGAAAGGGACTGTCAAGGGGCTAAATATTACAATCTTAAATATATTATTTCGTGATAAAATATTAAAATGCATATTCGTGTTGCGTACTTACTCCCATACGATATTCTTGACCGTTTATTGTGATAAATTATCTAAAACTCATTTAATCATAACGATATTTAATAACCTTGAATTCATAATTCAAATTAGAGTTATGTCTTGAGAGTTCTTTCAAATCTTTTGAGAAAGTCCCTTTGAGTCTTTTGAGGAGTCTTCTATAATTTCTAATAACTTTTTTCAAGACTCGAGTAAGTGAGTATGAAAATATATTCATGAGTCTATATTATGTTAATCCCCTTCGACGGAAAATTATATTATTTTGATATGAGTAAAATAATTTTTTAGGTATATATAGTAGATTTCGAATTTCCTTCGACTATTTAGTGTGTCTATTTTGATTTTAAACCCCCTTATCAAAAATTCTGATTTCGCCTCTATCCACAACTATTGACTTAGTGGTGGATACATTGGGATAAGATAAATTTTGGTTGGTTGTTATGGAAATTTTAATACTTTATGCACAACGTACAATTAAACTGCGCTTGAAATTTTTTTGGTTGACAAAAATGCCCTTGATCGTCCTCTCTTCACCTTTCTATATAATAGAAATAAGGGAAAAGGGTCTGATATACCCCTCAACTTTGTCATTTAGAGCTGATATACCCCTTGTTATGAAAGTGGCTCATATATACCCCTACTTATAAACAAATGGCTCACATATACCCTTTTCCTCTAACGGAAAATGAAAAAATAATAATATTAATCTAATTTTTTATTATTTTTTTCTAAAAAATATAATCTCATATGAGTAGATTTAATCCTCGTCAAACATACTTTTTTTTGACTTTTTTTATTTTAATGACTAATTTAGAATTATTATTTTAATGATCAAATTTATTAAAGTTTCTCTAATATTCTTGTAAAACTTATTGTAGATGACCAATTTTTTTTCTTCGAATACAAAAATTAAATTACAATATAGACATAAAAAATAGTTTTAAATATTTTTTCTTTACACTAAGGAATGAAAAAAAAATATAAGAATAAGAAACTCAAATAATTATAATAAAAGAAGTCAAAAAATAATTTATGTATGAAAAAAATTGAAATCTACCTTAAACTTTGATAAAAGAATCATATATACCCCTAAATAATTTTTTTAAAAAAATTAAAAGTAAAAAATATAAATTTAAAACTAATTTTTTCACTTCCGTTAAATGAAGGGTATATGTGAGCTCATTTTGTAACAGCAGGGGTATATATGAGCCGTTTGTATAACGGTAAGGGTATATATGAGCCACTTTCATAACGAGGGTATATCAGCTCTAAATGACAAAGTTGAGGGGTATATCAGACCCTTTTCCCTAGAAATAATAATACAATTTCCTTAATACAGTTGACGGGATTGCACTATTTTTGAAAATAAATTCTCTGCTTTTAAAATTTTGCGTTTCTCAATTTTATTTGTATAATTTCACTTAATATGTTATTTTTGTCAGTGATGACGAAAAATCACATTATTTGTATATGATTTAAATAAATTTTTAGATATATATAATAATCGTCAAACTCCCTTCGACTACTTCATATATTTATTTTTTAAAACTTTTGAACGCTCTTCTCCGCATGAAAATAATATAATCTACAAAGAAACATAGAAAATAAGTTACCCTTTCAACTTTTCCAAATTTTAATACACCATTCAAATATTATACTAAATATCTTAACCAGGACGAATCAAATCAATTAAAAAAAAAAGAGCATATTATATTGTAATAAAAAAGATAAATATTTGAAATCTGATTCGAAACCATTATAACCCTCCCACCCCCACCCCCACCCCAAGATTTACTTGAATCAAGGCGAATTTCACTATCCAATGACGTTATGCGATACTTTATTTGATAAAGTTAAAATAATATTTCATTATAAAAATATAATTTGTCTCGACTTTCCTGATACTTAGGTAAAGTTGAGTGACTTTTCCGTCATAGTCTTGTCTAGACGGTGACGAATTCCATGAATTCGTCATCATTCTCCATTGCTAATAATGTTGAAGTCAAAAGACAAACTTCAATATCTACGCTTCCATCTTCAACTCCAGGAAATAATGTAACTTTACCATTGTCTTTATTCGCCATTCCACTTCTCACTCCCACTGGTTTTCCCCAACCAAAATCGCAACTATAAACGCTAAATTTTGGAGAACTACTAATTGACAATTTATTAGCCACAAAAAGTGATTTTTTACTAACTATCACGGGGTTTTCAACCCATCGTTTATATGAATCGATCACTTCTTCGTAGTTTTGTGAAGCAACTACTTTGTTTATAAGCAATGCTGCATAGCCAAGTCGATTTTCGAGCAATTCCCCTGCTTTTACCTTAATTGGCTTGAAGATAGCTGCATTTCCCCAGTATTCTTCAGGTAGAGGAGGATTTAGCCTTGTTCTTGTACCAATAACAATGTTGAGTATGACTTCTTCGTTGGCATTAACACGATTACAACGTGTAATGGACCTGTTCGAAAAATATTAGAGATGAAATTACTAATTAGAAGAACGTGATGCATGAATAAGATTTGATGATTGACATTAGAGGATACGATATAAATAAAAGACGCTGTGTTCAGAATCGATCTTCGTGACTCCTTAGGTGCAAACACCAAAATAGTAGATTTTCTCATATGTCAAGGAAATTCAACAGTTTAAGCAAACGTATTTTGAATAGAAGGGGATATGATTCGACCCCTTTGGTTCTATGTAGCTCCGCCCCTCCATTTAAGATACAATATTGTAACTTTCTTACTTAAATAGAAGTTTCAAAAGTTCATAAATTTGTCATATGTAAATAAAAATTGAAAACAATAGGCATATTATATTATGAATCGCGCGAAATTAAATAAGAAAAAGTACCTCCATAGATGAGCCAAGAAAGCTTGTAGAGAAGAAATGGACTTAGTATCCATTTCATAGTTAGCTTTTGCTTTCAATTTACACACATTTTCTTTACTAAGATGAAAAACCTTTTCCTTCACTATTGGCATCTCCATACACTCATTTAATTTTTCATCATCCAATTCCAAAGGGAAATAAATTGGTGGATTTACATTCTGAGGGAACCATCTTTCTAAAGTCGGAAATCGACTAATTAACTCAAATCCGCGTGTTATTTCAGACCAAGAATTAAAGAAATGCCATAAACAAGTCCCGTCCCCGAGGCTATGACTCATAGTGCAACCGATAAAGTAACCATCTACGAGCTCAGTTACTTGTACTCCTAGTAGAGGCTTTGTAACACATTGCACGTTACGTACTTTATTTAGAGGGAAAAACGAATGTACTATAGTTGGCACGTAACAAGATTCAAGAATCTCCTTTACTGTTAGCTCTGGAGCGATGGTATGAGTGAATTCAGCTCCAGAGTTATTACAATTGATGGAAAAAGAAGTAATTGTGTTGTTATTAGGTTTTTGGTTGTGGAGAAACGCCCCGCTAGTGGAGGGAAAAAGTCTAAGGTGCGCGAAAGCGAGACTTTCAAATGGTCAACTAAAGAAAGAGAGTTGAGTGATTTGACCAAGATGTTTTGTTGTTGTGGAGTTGGTTTCTTGTAAAGGAGGCCTTTTTGAATAGTCTCAACAAGGAGGAATTGTAAATCCCATGGTGTCATTTCAATATTTTGTGATATGTGTGAGTTTCCATTGTTTGAGTTTGAAGATGCTCTAACTAAACAAGTAGAGATGATTTGAATTTCTTCCATTTTTTTTTCTAAGGAGGAAGTGGAATGAAAAGCTGATGGTTTTATGAGGAAAAGTTTGGGTGTAGTAGGTGCATATAATGGACTAGTTGCAAAAAATTCTTTAAAAAAATATCAGATCACTTAAAATATAACTAAGGGGAATCACATGATAGAGTTGTTGAAATATGAAAAAATATTAATAAAGAACAATTTGACGCACTAAAAACTTGTGTTATATGGAAAGTTCAAGAAAAGATCCGAGGGAAAATGCATAAGTACCCCTACACTATGATCAAAATTTCAGAGACATACCTTAACTAAACTAAGGTCCTATTACCACTGAACTTATTTTTAATAATTTTGTGCACTTTTTTAACTTATGTGGCATTCAAATATCTCCACACGCCTCGCGTGGAGTCGCGAAGTGTGCCACAAAAGACAAAGGTGCACAAAATTACAAACTTTAGTTTAGTTAAGGTGTGTCTCTAAAATTTCGATTATAATCTAGGGGGGTACTTGTGCATTTTCCCAAAGATCTGATAATAACTATGTTTTGTATACAGACTTATCGTGCATTAATATTGTTAAGAGATTATTTCTATTCATTCAAACTGTTACCTCACGAGCCTATGACAATAATTTTATCAGTTATACCAATTTCAAACATATAAAATATGATGGAAAAAGAATATGTCTGAACCATTTCTAGGTAGGGGTGATAAAGGTAACATTAATTAATAATAATGCACGTTGAACATGACATGGTCAGAAGCACATGGCTTGAGATCTGAAATTAAATTGTTTAACATAATATTTGGCTGGCTGAACAAAGATTTTGTTGGGGTTATTTAGTTGCAAAAGAAGTATTTTGAAATTAAGATAATTTTCTTATTTATCTAAATGTTAGTGAATGTAATTACTTGATACTTATTATTTGTCTAAATTTCTTAGTAGACAAAGTTACTCAATACATATAGTGATAAGAAGGTATTAGTTATGGATTCTATCTACGTTATTAAATTGGCACAATACATAAAATATATCGTTTAAATTTTATTTTTGATTGACATTCATGCCCTCCAACTTTAATTATAATGTAAATATATACTTACACTTCATAAAATTAAATAAGTACACATGTATGCGTCCTAGGTGTAGGGCTATTCCAAAATCAAACCTAATTGATAATCCAAACTGAAAATTCTTTTATTAATTTATCGGTAATGTATTATTGGTTTAGAAATTTTGATAACAATTTTAATTTTTTTATCGGTGATCGATTCTTAACGGTTTGAAGATTTTTTTCTTAACAGTTAACCGACAACCGACAATTAAATAACCGACAATAAATTAAATGATTACGTTTATTACATTTGAGTATAAAAATCCTTGACTTAGAGTTTAGTT
>JAJJBR010000742.1:28417-35917 GCA_022817965.1 Solanum lycopersicoides
TTCTTACTTTCTCGGCCTGGCGAAGCAAGCTTTCTCTCTTGTTGGGATGTTTCATGTTTTGATGATATTCTGCCTCGAAAACAGAACTTTTTTCGTGTTAGCAAATCTTGGCCAAGGTGTAATTCTGGTTCCTTTGATCTTTTTGTTTTTTGGAAGAACGTTTGAGTGATCGATATCAACAGTCTCCCTAATTGTTCTGTTGCATGAGCTCATAAGCGCCTCCAGTCGTGTCACCTATCCTGTAGTTCAGCGTTTCCGCCAGCCATGGCGACTAATCTAGAGAACTGCTGTGACTCGAATTGTTGTTAGGAGGGTAGATATAAACCTTCGCTGAAAATTACATGTTTAGTGAAATACAATTGAGGTCTTTAAGAAGTGCGTATTGGGGGTACATAGGCATCCCGCAATGCGCCAATATTGAGAAATATTGGGCATAGTTAGAAATTTTCTAAGGGGTGTTAGCCAATTGTCTGATATAAATCACCGCAAATAGAGAGGCAAAATATTCGGCAAGGGGTTGTTTAGGAAATTGAACGATTCAAAGAAGACACTAAGCTAAAATATAGGTATTCTCTTCACATAATAAACATTAGATACTTAACGCATCTAATTTGTAAGCCTATGTCCGATAGGCGACATAACCATTTTAAAATGATCATGTAGCGTAAGCAGTGGCCCGGAAGGACATAGTGAGGGATCCTTGGGAAATATAGAGTTAAAGTAGTTTCCAAATGAACCTTCCAGATAGTTAGTTGGGAGAAGTAAAGCACAAGGCAACATGTAGCGCCGGCCGAGTACCATGTTGCAAGCACATTCGCAAACCGGCCGGGGGACTACCCTATGAAATGCGGTTGAGGGCGGTTTGGGGGAGCAGACAGTGCACATGCGGGTCCAACCGGTGGGACCAAACCGCCTAACTAAGCCCTAGGCCTAACGGCGAACTGACCTAACTAACTAACTAAGACTAGCATCCAACCTAGAACGACGCAGCAAGGGACGCGCGACAACTGAGGACTGTTGGTCTGGTGACACCGTACCTAACTTAAACTATTAGGGAAACCTAGTCCTAACCTAGTGATGGGTCCAAATGGTTGAGTTATGGTCCTAAAAACTTAGGGGTAATTTTTATTAATTACCGCTAGACTACTTAATTAATTATTTAGCACTTAATTAATTAAATTAAATAGGCAAAAGACATCCAAGGAAAAAGACGGCAAAATCGGTTAAGCCATATAACTTCAAGTGTGCGACAAGGCCCGTGAGATCATCGAATATACTTAAATCGCCGACAAGGCCACATCAAATTCAGCATTTAACACTGCCCTGATAAGTGGACTCATCGAACTCCATATAAGTGCCAAAAGCAAAATTTGACTAAGTATAGCGACATATAAAGAGTTGGGCAGCATAGCCACCGGCACTTGATCTATCACTTCAATCCAAAGCAAACATTCACTTCAATACGCATAAGGGCTTACCCTGGCCATTGAACAATCAATTCAAATGTAATCATAATATCAATGATCTAAGTCAATCTAGAGATTCCATTCCTCTAAAACCATTAGATTTTAATTGATCAATTGTGTATATCATTAAAAAAGCCCATAAGAAACTACATGACTCTACAAGCATTCGTTCATCGCATCATTTCAAAAGCTAATAGTCAATAGATTAAGAGTATTCAATTGCTAAATAAGTCACGTTAACAGCTATAACTCATTCAAATGACATATCTATACATCATTCAAAAGCCCATAACAATCTAGACACTGGAAATCATCATCTCAACGTAGTCAAGTTCACCCTATTTCTGTTGTGAAAATTAGAGAATTGAGAAAGATGCATGGGTCCCTGGGAATTTTCATTGGAAAACATATTTGACATTAATAACATCATATTTTAACGTTTGAAAACCTTTCATGGCAAGAACCCATGCTTTAGAGTAGAAATTGGAGTTTTCATTTCTTGTTTGAAATCCTTTTGAAACATTTTAACAATTTTCGGCTCTAGAGGTGATAGCAAACCTTAGATGAAGAACTCCTATACTTGTTTGGAAGAACCCCAACGCCAATTTATGAAAGAAACGCTATTGAAGACGCATATTCATAGCTTCATCTTCAGCTTGAACTCTCATGGAGGTTTTTGGAAGGATTTTGGAGGGAAGGGATTTTGATTTAGATAATAGGGTTATGAACTGAGAGTTAAATTCTTATATACTGCTTAAATAGCACTTAGACATAACAATATCGTGCCTGCTATTTTTAAAAGACTTGGTTGGTGAAAATCACTTCCACCCAAACATTATATGTGAAACTGGTCACGTCAGGCATAGCCACATCGGATGACTCCCATGCGAAGGGCGTAAGCCAACTTAGCGGGCCGTGCTGGGCAAGCGGCGATGGGTTGCAGAGTCTTGACATGGTATGCCTTCCTCCACGAGCTAATTCTCATCTTATGAATCAATGCCGATGGGGCGTCGATTGGCTACGAGCTATCGATGCGCTCCGCCGTTTGGGGTTGCCTTGGACAGTCGTTTTCAACCCAACTTGGGTCGCTTCCTCAAGGACCTTGGATGGTCCTTTGGGGATAATTTCCCAAACTTTTCCAAGCCCAAGATTACGATGTTATATGAGTTTAACACCATCTAACGATAAATTTCATCCAAAACGAACACGTAAAACTCGATGAAGCATGCTTAGACACACAAGGTGCGATTTATAGGCAAAAACTTTTTGAACGTCTTATAGATGTTCTTGGAGCCGTTTGACCTCCACACTTCACCCCAGACTTACATGCTGACTAAAAAGATCATATAAAAATTTAGAGAACCATACAGCTCATGCATCTACGAGCATTTCAGCATAGCAATCAATTGAGGGCACTTAGGCGACTTAGTGTCGAACGTCTGGTCGAACGCCTTGAGTGTTTGACTTCCAATGACATAACTCTGTAGCCTACTCTCCCAACAACACTTTATGGATTATTTAAGGAGAGCTTCGAAGATATGACAACCACTTTAGGCTCTAGCTCACCTAAGTCATTTTCAAGGTTTAGCATTCTCGCCCGACTGGGAGAACATTCGTCCTCGATGAACTTGCCACTCTCGCGAACTCTTCCAGAGTAGAGATTGCAGTAAGCAACTGATAGACCAAACCATATAAGCGAAAAACCAAGGAGAAACATCCGTTCCACACAATAAAGAGGATTACAACACACAAGTTAGGCTCATGAATAACACGTTAGGCTCTAGCTTCACCTAAGTTTATTTTTGGATTCTTACATGTTTGTGAGCAAATCATTATTGAGAGGTCATGGTCTAAGTTTTCATCATTCTCCAGGTCACCAAGATGTATCGATGATCTGAAGGGAAATTTATTTGGTGGGAAGGTATAAGGGACATATCTAGAGTTCGTGCGAAGAATGTACATTGCACAAAGTCAAGGACAACACCTTAAGCTGGGGGTCTTGAACTGGCAATCGATGAGAATCCCACGTGGAAAGTGAGAGGGCCTTAATGATGGGATTGTCATGGTTGGTTTGCCGAGGACCCGAAAGATGCAGATTCGTTTGGGTCATTATTTGACGCGAGATGACCGAAGTCCCGACACGTTCATCGTCCCGTAAAGTGGCACTTACGAGCCCGAGGACGTGATGCAAACTCTATAATTGGAGTGAGTATCATGAGGTGGGAATGGGATTCCTTTGTCTATTATTTCAGATAGGAGGAGTGCAATTCCACATCGCCATGTCTTGAGATCCTGTTCAAAGAGTTTACGTACACAAGTAAAGGTTCTTAAGCACGCGTTTCAACCCTCAACGGATGGAGAAAGCGAACGCATATCCAACCCCTTGAAGACATCTGAGGATCATGTGTTATGCGACTTCAGGGAGTTGGGACGATCATTGCGCTAAGAGTTTCTCTTTATAATAAAGCTACCATTCCAGTATTGGGGATGGACCTTTCGAGAGCATTGGTGAGGAGGATGTAAGATCCAGTTGGATAGTTTTTGAAAGGTGGGGAGAAACGCATCTTGGCGGCCGAGTGGCTCTCGGGGGCGGGGTTACTGCGGCAGCGGCGCTGTAGTTGAGATTTAGGTGGTTGCGATTGGTGATAGGTGTGGATGACGAGCAGAGTCGCTGGGGTGATGATTTGAGAAGATTAAATTTAATATTTAAGATATTTGTAAGGTAATAAAAAAATGGAATAAAAATTTTTAGTGGGAGTTTGATGTTTACATGAACTTAGTTTGATGAGGAAAATGAAATTGTTAACAAAACATGGCTTAAAAGAAGGAACATAGTAGCTTAAGGATAGTATAACAATGATTATAGAGATTTTTGAATTTCGATAAAATGATATATAAAATTAAAATAGACATATACTTAGTTTAACGTAAAACTCTGAAACGCTAAATATATTTTAAAACTTTTGAGAAATGAGTAAGAAAAATAATGTTGAGTTGATTAGAAGTGACGATAACGACGTTCATATAACAAGGTAGACGCAGAGAAACCTAGATTGTTAGGACATACCAAAGGTTTAATTAAATTTCATGAAATTCGCTACTAAGGATCGTAACGAGATGAATCTCTTTTCTCTAAAGTGATAGTAGGTGATCAATTGAGGTTCTACATATGATTTTTCCTAAGGAACATTCAAATGTGTTTTTTTTCCGCAGATAAATAATAAATGTGTTCCTTTAACCTTAGTCTCATTTTTTTCATTTATGTCCTCAATTTGGATGTGCAAAGTAGACACTTAAACTTGTATAGAAATGAAGCAGGTAAACACACAAGTCTACTCATGAACATCAATACGCGTTGGAGCAAAAATTGACATGTATGGACATGTGTGCTATGTTGTTACACTTTATACAAGTTTCACTGTCTACTTGTGCAGACCCAAAGTTGAAGGACATAAATGTGATTTGAAGCCAAGTTAAAGGGAATATTTAATTTATTATTCTTGGCATAATATACAGTAAATGTGCCCATTTAACTTAGCCTTGTTTTACGTTTATGGTCTTTCAAACTTTGGATATGGCACAAGTAGACTGTGAAACTTGTTATAAAGTTGAACAAATAGACACACATGTCCTACACTGACAACAAACACGTAGGACATCACGTAGTACAAAAAATGCCACGTAGGATGCCCCGACGTCAATGATATATTGTGCTTTTATTCAACTTTAATACACAATTTAACTGTCTATTTAGTGCACGTGCAGCCAATAATTAAAAGACATATTTCTATATAGTTCTGCATTTTCTTATTATACCTTACTTGACACAAATTTTGATTAATAGAATGGATTGGTCATTGTTGTAAAGGCAAAGTATCTTGAAAAAATTGACCTATTAGGTTAACTTTGCAAGTCTAGTAGTTCCTAGGGGACAGGATTTCCTTAAACAAAAAAGAGAGTATATAGTTGATGTTGACTAATAATATTTTTCAAAGTGGAATATATATAACTATATATTATATTTAGAGGCTTTGCAAAGTAGCAAAAAGTGCATGAAAAGTAAGCAAAGGATAAAAGGCATTTATGCACACGAGGGACCTCCTTTTCTTACCTTGGAGTTGACATCGTATTCTTAATCAAATGTTTTAGATTTAAATTGTAAAAATAATACTTGGAAATAGAGTTTTTCCATTGGATCTCATTTTATTGGGAAGCATAATCGGACGATGAAAACGAATAATCAACAATGTAACTTATAATCTTCCAGGTGAGGATACATCCTTCTGCTCTTGCTCATTAAATTTTTTCAATTATACGACAGAGAGAGGAATGCAACTGAAACTTTTAAAATCGAGTTTACGTTCTTTCCTCCTTTTTCGATAAGCTTTTCATAGCCATAGTCGTACTCAAGTACCCTTGCCGTCTTCGAGCATGAGAATGAGATCACTTTTGATAGTGAGCTTTTTATCAAAAATTCAGATTAGTTGACTTGAAAGGGAAGTACCAAACATTAGATGGGGAACTTTGAATAAACAAAGGACCTCTTTCACTCTCTTTTCTTTGTTTATCCTTCAATACTTAAATTGTTAAAAAATGTACACTTGATCAATGGAGGTGCAAATGGACCTAAGGCTCATGGTTTTTTCTATAATCAGTATGCTGACTCTTACTGTCCAAGTTCATGATACGTATTATTCATTTGAGCTCTATCGATCTTATGAAATGTTTGTGGCTTGAGCTTTGAATATGTCATCATCGAACCTTAGAAATCATTGGGTATTCATGCAGAGTTCAAAGAAGGGTCATACCACAAGGTATGTAATGTAAACAGTCTATCCTAAAACAAACATTAGTGACTGATTGCACGAGTCGAATTTGTGACCTAAAGATCAGACACAAACAAATATAAACAACAAATTGATCCTTAAAAATCATTATGTATTCACGTAGGGTTCAAGAAAGATCACACCTTAAGATATATGATTTAAACAATCTAACTTAAAACAAACATTACTAACTAATTACACGACTCAAACTTATGACCTACGGATCACACCAAAACCTTTATAAACAAAATTGATCCTTAAAAATCCCTTTGAATTCACGCAGGGTTCAAGAAAGTGTTGCACCTTAAGATGTGTGATATAAACGGTCTGCTCCAAAGCAAACATTAGCGACTTATTCCATAACTCGATCTTGTGACCTACATATCACACACAAACAAATATAAACAACAAATTGATCTTTAAAAATTATTTTGTATTCATTCAGTGTTCGAGGAAGGAACACACCTTAAGGCATATGATATAAACAATCTAATTTAAAACAAACATCACTGACGGATTGCACGATTCAAACTTATGATATAAACAATCTAATCTAAAACAAACATCATTGACGGATTACATGATTCAAACTTGTGATCTAAACCAAAACCTTTATAAAATCCTTAAAAATCATAGTGGACAGAGCATTTTCCCTAGAAAAAAATTGAAAAAAAGCTTACACACAAAATTACAAAGCAAATTGTTCTATTTAATTTATGTCTAATCAAAGTCCCCATGCTCTAATGCTCTTTCTTAAAATGTTTATTAGAATTTCAATGAGTGGCAGTGACAAATGTTATCATTTTCCCAAATTAGGAAATATTCTTCATAGGCCTTAACTTCTTTTTGGCAATTTTATTACATTATTTTTTTTCCTGAAAAAGCACCATCATGTGTGCATCAACTTTATTATATAAAAATAAATAGTACTAAGTTTTTTAATAAACCAACCAGGCCAGTTGAGACCTTTTTTGATAACCTTAAATAGGCAGCCATATTAATTATATGCTAACATCAAAAACAAAAACAAAAAAAAGTGATTTAAACAAATCATCTTGCTTAGTGCATTTTTGTTCAATTTAATGGCCATATTATCATATCACAAAGTCATTTGCATGTTTATTTTGTACATATTTATAATTTCTATTGTTCTTCAACAATTTTTGTTGGTAGATGCATCAAGGTCATTTTCAAGATATCCTCCACCT
>JAJJBR010000742.1:40917-58489 GCA_022817965.1 Solanum lycopersicoides
AACAACGCGAGTCACGAAATGTGCCATGTAAGTCAAAAAGCATACTAAATTACAAAAAATTAGTTTGAGAGATAATAAGACTTTAGTTAAGTTTAAGTGAGTTTCTGGAATTTCAATCATAGTCAGAAAAGAAATTGTTATTGTTATACTACCTCCGTCCCATTTTATATATCATCTTTCGAATTTCAAGAGTCAAATAAGTCTATCTTTGACCATAAATTTTTCATAGATCTTACAAGCATTTTTGAGTTATTAATTATTGTGACTCGTAACACTTTTTATATAGTTTACAAATATATAAATATTATTTCAAAAAAAATTAAAAATTTGTACAAATTTCCAGTCAAACATAAACTGTTTGACTCTTAAAACATAAATTGTGTCATATAAATTGGGACAGAGAGAGTATCAAGTATTATTACGTTGAATAAATCGAAACGATAAGAAAAAAGGACATTAATAACAAGAAAAATGTATCACGTAAACTAAACGAGATAAGATTAAAAAGAAAAAAGAAAGTTAGACTAGTTACTAGTAGTATAGTAGTGTACTAGTATTTCAATATCCAATTTTCAACAAGCAAATCACTGTAGAAATGGCACTATCCCTCCCAAATCTGTTTCCAAAAGGTCAGTTTTTTTTGTTTTTTTAAATAATTTCATCTTTGAAGTTGATTTAATTTTTTTTTTTTTTAAATTTTTTTTATATATATATATATATATTGTGTTTGGGGTATTTTATAGTATTGATCTGTTTTTGATTTTGTAATGTTCTGTTTTGGGAAATGATTGTTCTTATTTTTGATTTAGCTAATCTTGTTTAGTTAATTTGACTTTTAGGTATTATTTTCAGATTTGATTAGTTCTAATGATATAAATGAATCTAAACAAGTATTTATTAGTGAAAAAACAACAACAATTTGATGTGTTTGGTGATGAATACTGAGTGTTTTAGTAGTTTGATTTGCTTAGACAAACAATTAAGTCAATTTTCCCCTGAAATTTAGTGTTTTTCGATTCGAGATAACGGAGTTTTATGTTTAGGGAGAGAAAAGGGGGTAATATAGTTCCTTAGCCACGATTCTGCTATTTGTTGCAATAATCTAGGACGACATAGAAAGAGTAAATACGATTTTCAATACTTTGTTGTAGTAGTAGTAGTAGTTTAGGTAGGTTTATGATATCGGTTGGGAGTGATGTGGGGCGATGATGGAATCGTTGAATGTTGAGAAATGAGAATAAGTACCCTCCTATCCCCACTTCCCTAGAGCTTCCGGAAGCACAGCCTAGACAGTGACGGGTTCTCTAGCCCTGCGGGGTTTGAGTGACAGAAAGGTTTCTGCGAGGTCGTATTCCTACATGTGGAAAGTGCATTGAGGTGAGAAGGTCGTGGCGAGAATGAGCCGTTAAATCGTTAAGATAGGTGTCAAATGAAAGTGCAGTCAGGCATTCTAACGGACTGATAGACTTGAACCTTGTTCCTACATGAGCTGATCAATTCGATCAGGCATTAACCGTCTATTTTTACTGTTCAAATTTTTTACAACACGAAAAAACCGTTATGGTCTTGATCTAATTATATGTTACTTGTCAGGTGATGCGTATGGAACAAAGTATTTCGAGATTAAAACAAAGCCAAGTCAATTGAAGCTTTCGTTTGGCTATAGAGCAAGAGCAAAGGCAGCTCTTAATTCTCATTCGAGTTCTGTTGAAATCCCTCGTCAGTGGTACAATCTAATTGCAGACCTTCCAATCAAACCCCCTCCACCGTTGCATCCCAAGACGTTTCAGCCTATCAAACCGGAGGACTTATCTCCGCTTTTCTGTGATGAGTTGATTAAACAGGAGGCAAGCATCGACCAGTTTATTGATATACCGGAAGAAGTTTTAGACGTCTACAGCCTTTGGCGCCCAACCCCTTTGATTAGGTTCGTATTCTGTTTGTTTTTTTAGTATCAACTTTCATATCGCGAAAATTCTTAACATGTCGTGGTAACATTTAGAGCAAAGAGGTTGGAAAAACTGCTTGATACACCCGCACGAATATATTACAAGTATGAAGGTGGTAGCCCCGCGGGGTCGCACAAGCCCAACTCTGCTGTTCCTCAGGCCTGGTACAATAAAATGGGGAATGTTAAAAATGTGGTCACGGAGACCGGGGCAGGTCAATGGGGGAGCGCGTTGTCGTTTGCTTGCAGCTTATTTGGTCTCAATTGTGAGGTAAATGTGTCTATAGTTTACGTGTTCATTTGCGATGAGGGAGTTCATCCTCCCCTGATCTAGAATTTTTAATGCAGGTATGGCAAGTTCGAGCTTCGTTTGATCAGAAACCCTATCGTAAAATGATGATGCAAACTTGGGGTGCGAAGGTGCATCCTTCTCCTTCCGACCTTACAGAGGCCGGTCGGACTATTCTACAAATGGATCCTTCAAGTCCAGGAAGTTTAGGAATAGCTATTTCAGAGGCCGTGGAGGTTGCAGCGAAGAATGCCGACACAAAGTATTGTTTGGGAAGTGTTCTGAATCATGTTTTGTTACATCAGACCGTTATCGGTGAGGAATGTATAAAACAGATGGAGGATTTCGGAGAGACTCCAGATGTGATCATCGGTTGCACGGGAGGTGGATCTAATTTTGCAGGACTTGCTTTCCCGTTTATCCGTGAGAAGCTTAAGGGGAAAATTAATCCTCTTATTAGAGCGGTTGAACCTACAGCTTGCCCCTCGTTGACGAAAGGTGTATATGCTTACGACTATGGAGACACCGCAGGCATGACTCCTTTGATGAAAATGCATACACTTGGTCATGACTTCATACCGGATCCCATCCATTCCGGTAAGCTTTAGTTGCGTAGGATAGTTATATTTACCCCCGTTTACTTGTTCTTCTTATAAAGATTTGAGTTCATTTTCAGGGGGTCTCCGTTACCATGGCATGGCACCATTGATATCACACGTCTATGAACTCGGATTCATGGAAGCAATATCCATTCCGCAGATTGAATGTTTCCAAGGTATCTTTACTACCATTATATCACGTCACTTTTCCGTATTATATCGAGCTAAGTCATGTTCCAATCGAACACCTCAACTCCTGATATAGTGTTCCAATTAGACATTCTCGGTTCAAGTTTGAGAAGAACTTTTGCACGTGTTTTCATTTGTCTATTAGGTAGCTAAGTTAACTTCGTAAAATATTGTCCAAACGCCAACTATGTAATTTTTCCGTTCAGGTGCTATTCAGTTTGCGAGGTCTGAGGGGTTGATACCAGCACCAGAACCAACGCATGCTATAGCCGCTACTATAAGGGAAGCTCTAAGATGTAAAGAGACCGGAGAATCGAAAGTTATACTCATGGCAATGTGTGGACATGGACATTTTGATTTGTCATCTTATGATAAGTATTTGCAGGGAAGTTTGGTTGATTTGTCATTCTCAGAAGAGAAAATAAAAGCCTCACTCGCGAAAATACCACGACCAGTATCATAAGTTGATCCAAATCGAGGAGACGATGAAAATAGGAGGTATGTAGTGAAATTTGGTTTGTACTTTTCTCCGCGAATAATGTTTTCATAGTTCTGCCAAGTTGAAGAATAACATGCCCCCAATCCTCTCAATCTTTTGATCGAATAATAGTCGATATGATTAGTTGTAGCTTTGTAAGTTGTTGTGTGACCTTCAATTTTTCGAGTTGTGTGTAATCGTCTTGACAACAATGAAGGATCTGGGAGTGGCATTTCATCATTTTTGTGCTAAGTTTTGTCGATTTTTTCTTATAATTTTCGATCTATACTAATGTATCGTTATATATCTGTTCATTGGACATACTAGCTGAGGTCTCATTCTTTGCAGATGAGCAATGTTATCTTCATACAATATTAGAGTTGAATTTATCTGGAGTCGGTGAAGATTTATATAGTCGACGATCCGAATGTGCTTAAGATCAAAGATAGTAATGTTGTTGTTGTTGTGATGGGCATCAGACACCTTCTTGGTGTAGCAGTGTTGTAACAAGTGTATGTAGGAGGTTCTCTTAACGGATTGAGGTTTTTTCGAGAAAACTGTGTTGGCTTAACCTAAAGCGGATAGTATGTATACCATATTAAGAATATATATGGAGGTTCTTATTTCAACAACTGGTATCAGAGTCAATGGTCAAATGAGACGAGTATTGAGATGACGTGCAAATAAAGAAGCTAGCTCTGAGGTTCGTTGGTCATAAATGCTCGGTCTTGTAGGTGACACGTATTGAACCTTGGAAATTGACGCGTGGATCATGGTGATGGACCGCGTTGAACTTAGTTCCGGGGGAAGATATTGGGTGCAAGAACAAAATCCCATATTAATAGTGATCAAAAGATTTGGAAGCTACTTTGAAAAAAAAAAGTAGATTAATTAAAATAGCAACTTGATATTATTAATTATGAAGTCCTTAATTTAGGGTATTTAACTAAAATACAACTTTTTATGTTTCTCAAATCATTATTAATTAATTAATTAATTATGCCACTTGTGTTTGATTTATTATAATTCAAAAAAAGTAATTCATCTTCCAACGATAAAAGTAGGACAATATGTCAAGGTTGTCACGATGGCTGAGGTAAGTAATTATATTTAACACTAAAATTGTCAGTATTGTTTCATTATGCCTAAAATGTAAATACTATTAATTACTAATGAAATCTAATTAAAGTAAGTTTAATAGATCGAGGAATTGTTAAATCGATTATGTTGTACAGGGTGAAGTATTAGTCAATCACGAGTTCATATTCAGAAAATGAAGGTAGCAGATGCTTACATGGTTGTGCGTGAATACTAATGAGAAAAGATCAAGAATGAAGATATATGAGTCCGGAGCCTAATAAATATAAAATGTTAACAAAAATTTCGATATATAAATTTTAAATTTAATCAAAACGGCAAAATCGCTGGTAGAGCAGCGATTTTGCTCGCCGAAAAAAGCAAAATCGCTGCAACACCAACGATTTGCTAAATTTAATGGGTTTTTTTTTAAAAAAAATAAAATAAAATGAAATCGCTGTCATGGCAGCTATTTACAATATAAATTTTCTTTTTAATGATTTTTTAATAAATCGCTGCCTTTGCAGCGATTTGTGTACCCAATTATTTTTTAAAATTATTTTTTTAACTTAAGTCGCTGAAAAGGCAGCAATTTAAGTCATTTTTTTTATTTTTTAAGAAAAGATTTAATTAAACACTGCCTTCGCAGCGATTTACAATTTTTTTTTAAAATTATAAATCGATGCTTAATTAAAAAAAATTAAAAAAAGGAAAATCGCTGCCTATGCAGCGATTTACAAAAAAAAAATTAAAAAATTGTAAATTTGCAACGATTAATTAAATTTTTTTTTAAAAAATAAAATAAAAGGTAAATCGCTGCCAACAACAGCGATTTATCTAAAAAAAAAATTAGTTTTTTTTAATTTCTAATAAATAATTTTTAAAAAATTAAGATAAATCGCTGCTTATTAAAAAATCATTAAAAAAAATTTATATTGTAAATCGCTGCCATGACAGCGATTTCATTTCATTTAATTTTTTTTAAAAAAATCATTAAATTTAGCAAATCGCTGGTGTTGCAGCGATTTTGCTTTTTTCGGCGAGTAAAATCGTTGTTCTACCAGCGATTTTGCCGTTTTGGTTAAATTTAAAATTTATATACCGTTTTAAAATTTTTGTTAACATTTTATACCCATTAGGATCCGAACTCGAAGATATATGGGGCACGACGGGAGTACCTGTTGTACATGTAAATAAGCAAGAATGTTCTAGTAAGAACGTGTGAGAGGTTGATGGTGATAAGTTTGTGGAGAGGTAAAAATAAATCGAAGAAGAATGGGGTGGGGTGGGGTGGGGTCGGGTGGGTGGGTGGTGGATTTGACAGAACATGATATATCTATGCATTACTGAGCACATGACCATAGATAGAAAAATATCGAGATCGAGAATTAGGGCAGACGGTAATCTATAGAATGTATATTATTATTCATACTTTTCTTTCTTCAATATTTTTAACTTAAAATTTTGAATTTTACAATTTTATGAAATTAGAAGCAAAATACACATATATTTTACCCTCTTCAAATTCTACGTACAAAAATATATATTAAATATATTTGTAGTGATGTAAATCTTTTTATTTTTCAAAAAATTATTCTTTAAATCTCCTCGCCAAGGAGAAGCTAACTAAAAAGATGATTAAGACAAGTATTATAAATTTTATAGACTTGACTAAATAATTTACTTTTTATTTTCTTGATTCACTTTTATTTGTTTACTAAAAATTACTGAATATATATAAATAATACAAAAATTGTACATTTCAAGTTACGAGATGAAAACTAATACTACAAGTTTGAGAAATTTTCTTCTATTTAATGTGTATATATAATATATTATATGTGAATTTAATTTTATACCCTAGCAATATTAAAAATAACAATATAACTAGGTTATGACATAATGATAAAGTCAAAATTTTTATTAAAAGTATCCAAGATTTAATGTATATAAATAAATAAAAAATTGACCGATAGGTATATATATATATATATATATATATGATTAACCACTTTGAGCTATATGTGGCTACACCACTGAGTCATGTGATTATAAGTCGGAGTCTTCTTTAACACCTCCCCACTCCACGTGAGCTCTTGGCGAGGAGATTTTTGAATAAATTGCTATAATAAAAAAGATACATCGATTCATTCAAACAATTATTATTAATAAGTAATGAAATTCATTTTTTTTCACTCGGAAGTATAAATAAATATGAACAAGGTAAAACTCAACCAAAAGTTCGAGAATAATATATCGAAAATAAGATAGAATCGTATTCTTAGATAAGAAAAGAATTCCAAGCCTTTATATAATTTTTATAAATAAAAATAAATAAAAATAAAAAGAATAACGAAAAGTTTATTTTGGGAATCTAAGGACCTTATGTAGAAGGGAAATTGTCGGCCACTTTAGTATATAAAATTCCACCTACAAGCGTGACCATTTTATTCTTATTTTTTTTAATTTCGGATGAGACTTTAATTCATTCTAATATTTTTTTTACGTTGATATTTTAATTGATCATGGATCGAACGATCAAATAGAGATATATTTTACTTTAATACTATATAATATGTGAAAATTATTTCACGTTCGAAAGTTATTTGAGTGAATGTTATGAATTTGAAAGTACGAAAAAATGTAGTTTGACATTCAATACTATCAATAAAAAAACTGTGTAGGAATGATAACTGATAAGTATGTTGTTTTAATTTTAATTAGAAATACTTTTAGTTGATTTCGATTATAGATCAAACTTTAATTGAAGAATAATTTCAAATTTCAGAACTGATTTTCTCCCGAATTAAACAATCTAATAAAAACCATAATAATATAATTAACATCAAACATTTAATTGAGGAATAATCTCAAATTTCATAAATAAGTTGAAAATATTCTTTGTAAACCTCCTTTACCATATTTTCCTCTAAGCATTCATTTGAAATGTTGTTATCACATCTATTCAGTAATTCATCAAACAATTGAAATTTCTTACAAATTTCATCATTTTCTTCAATTTTATCTTGAAATTCACTTTGGCTTGAAGAAGAATATGAATATCCATGTGGAATAAGCCTAATTGGTTTTGGAATATGCACTTGAATCTTCTCAACTATTTTATCTTTTTCCATCTGGTTCTCAAGCTTTTCAACCTCTTGTTATAGCAGGTTATCTGTCTTTCTTGACTTTTTACCTTGTCTTCGCCGTTTCTCTTCTTTTTGTCTACATTTCTTTTTAGTAGTTCGTTTTGGAGTGGATTTTTTAGGTTTTGGTTCGATTCCTGATGCCTTGAGTTTCTTCAAGAGATTGGTGTGCCAGTGATTTTTGATCTCGTTATCAGTTCTCCCTGACAATCTTTCGGCTATCAGGGACCATCGACCACCAAGAAGTGAATAAAGACGGATTATAAGATCATCTTCATCTGGACTGAAATTTCCTCTCTTAATACCTACATAGACGAATTTAGAATTTAGAGTCAATATTATGTTGAGCGAATTGACTTATTACATGTAATATTTCAAAATCCAAGGTGTCATTCATATTATATATTTCAAAACATATATATATACAATCGCAAAGTCAATAGAAATTTATACGAGACGAGTTGAAGAAAACACTAGAATATAACACGTGAAATTTGAACATGTAATGAACCTAAAGCAATTTTTGAATTCACTATGCCACTTGACTATGAGAGAATTCAACCGTTTATCACACTATAACTTTTCAATAGTGGGAATTCATTGAATTCAAACACTTAATTTCGCCATTTAATCAAACAACAAAACCTACTCCATATCTATCTTTAATACCTGGAATATTACTTAAATAAGATTGCATTCATGTTGAATGAATGTAATCTTATTTTACATGTATACATTTCAAAACATATATATAAACAATCGCAAAGTCAATAGAAATTTATACAAGACGAGTTGAAAAAAACACTAGAATATAACACATAAAATTTGAACATGTAATGAACCTAAATCAATTTTTGAATTCTCTATGCCACTTGACTATGAGAGAATTCAACCGTTTATCATACTATAACTTTTCAATAGTGGGGATTTATTGAATTTAAACACTTAATTTCGCCATTTAATCAAACAACAAAATCTACTTTAGATCTATCTTTAATACCTGATCGAAGATAATTCACCCATCGTAATCTGCAACTTTTACCACATCTAAGAAGTCCTGAATATCCAAAAAAAAATAAAAAATCATCAAACATGAGCACATGAATAACTAACATGAATACACTAAAAACATTCAAACCTATTGTACTATTTACATTTACTATAACAACAATAATTATTATGCTTCAGTCTCAAAAAAGTTAAGACCGATTATATATGAATCTACATTACACCATTTAATTAAGCTCATATTGTATCAATCAGAATAGTTGTATATCGTGGCGGAGCCAGAAATTTTAATGAGGGATTCAAAATCTGAGAAATAAACATACGAACTAGTGGAGGGGGTTCAACGTCTATTATACATACCTAAAAAATAATTTTTATCATGTATAAATAGTAATATTTTTTTCGTTCGGATGAACCCCTTCATTATACATTGTCTCCGCCCCTAAGTCTATATATATCTCAATCCCAACAAGTAAACATCGACTACATAAATCTTCATTTCTTCATTTAAGCTCATATCATATCATATCATCGTCGAATAAAAATATAAATATCAATAATTACCAGCATTCATAGGCAAAGATCTCCAATTACCTTCACCATGTAGGTGAATGTAATTAGTGATCAACATATCTTCTTCTATAGACCATGGTCCTTTTGCCATTCCAACTTTAGAACAACATGGAGCTCTTCCCATTGAGAAATAATATGTGTGTATGTGAGATTGATAGAATTTAGAAGGCACAAAAAAGGGATAAAACTTTCTTTATTTATAATTATAAATTACTGAGCAGATCTAGCAAAACCACACTAGTACTATAGTCTATTTTTTAAAGCTATAAATAATAATATAATAAGTTAATGCTAAAAAAACATATTGATCTATGTGAGTTTCATATCTCGACTATTAGTTATTTTCTTTTACTATCTGAACTATTATTATTTATAGCTAGGATATCGAAAAGGGGTCGGTCTTCATCGAAACATTACTATGTAAGGTAGAAATGACTTTTTATATATATAGAGAGAGAGTTTATATCGAACTTCTTTGATTTTTTCGTATATTTAGTATTTGTTTATATTTTGGATTTTCTAAATAAAAATTTTGAGTTCGCAACTGATCCTCTATGTATCAAAATATACCTTAACTATCACACGACAACAAAAATAACTTTTAGCGGCATTAAATATTGACATAATAAAGACTGTTAAAGTCTTTACGGCATTAGTTAAGTGTCATTAGAACCGATGTCGCTAAAGGCTTTATAGACATATACAAAGAGTGACAATTACCGCTAAAAATACATATTTAGCGACAATAAAAAATTAAATGTCGCTAATGATCATTTTGTTATAGTGTCAATATTATTTAATTTTTTTTACATATTTATATATCACTATCATTCAGATAGAAAAAAGAAAATTACTTAATATTAAGAAAATGATAGTTGGAATATGTTTTAATTATTATATAGAATTACTATATTGAAGTAATAAAACACCTGATAAGTTTTTGTTTTACTTTTTGTTTCACGTGAATCAATTCTTTCGATAAAGGACTAATGGTAACATTAAAAATTAAAGAGGCACATGTTCTATTAAATAGTAACAACTTGTCCAAATGTTTTTTTAATTAGCTATATATTTTTATTTTATTATATGACATATTTCATTTTAAGAGAATTGATATATTTTTTAAAAAAAATTAAATTTAAACTTTTCATGTTATTTTTAGTGAGAAGAGTTATAGCTATATAATAATAATGACATATTTAAAGCCGCCTGTTTTCACATATTCCATAATTACAATAAATACAGTGTTCTTTTTTATACGTTATTCATATTAAATTTCTTGAGAGATGGATAACTATCGAATGTACCAACACAATTTTATATTAATATATGAAAAGAAAAAATAAGTTATTTAAAAAGTACGATATTTAAAAAGTAAATAAATTTATTAATTTTATTTAGTATTGGATAAGTAAATTTTAAAACATATTTTCAAAAATATTTAAATATGATTTAGCAAAATATTATAAAAGTGAAATGAGATGGGAAGTGGGGAGTCCAGATGTAGGGATTAAATAGTTTTCTTTATGTTTTGTTAATATTTTGATCAATTAAATATAAAAAAGATTAGAAATCAAACATCATTAACGATATGATTTTTTTGGATATATTCGTGCGAGTTTGATTCAAAACAGATAATATTAAATTATGTTAAAGGTATTTTTAAATTGTTATAGTCGAACAAAGTGATATAGAGAGAGAAAATATTATGTATTAACTAATTATTACTATTACTTAAATTAGAAAAGTATGTGTAATTATTTCCAATATCCCTTTTTTTCTCTCTAAAAACCTCTAAAGTTCCGTATTTCTTTTCTAATGTATTTAATGTATTCAAACTACATATTAATATATTTGAGTCAGTATTTAATATATTCGAATTATATATTATGTATCTGGTTTATTTTATAATGTATTCGAGCTAATTTTTAATGTATTCGAGCTACATATTATATTTTTGATTTATATTATAATATATCCGAGATACTATTTAATGAATCCAGAAAATACAAGTTTAAAAAGTTATAATAATTAGAAAAAAATAAGAATAAACTCTAATTTACTCTTTAAACTATGAAATTTATGTAAATAAATTATACAATTCTTTATAGTATATTTGATAATTTTGGGCCCAAAAAAATGTATTAAAAGGCTGTGCAATGAGTCAATGACTAATTAATGGATATTATATCTATGGTCTTAAAACTTGTTCATATTGGTCTTGGGCTCTTGGCCCATGGTATGAACTTCATTTTTTTCTTATTCAATTCGATGTTCAATAGCTATATTGAAATGCGATTAAATTTAAATTTTTGTATCATAAAACTTATTTAGGTGATCTTTTCGAAAATCAAATTTAAAATATCTAATGAAAAGGTGAATGAATCTCAATCATCAGATAACACGAATTTATTACTATCAAAAAGATATTTCTCATCAAATTAACTAATTTTACTATATATATATATATATATATATATATATATATATATATATATATATATATATATATATATATTAAAATTAACTTAATTTGGATCACTATAGAACCAAGAGGATAAGATTGAACTATATATGTGGTCAGGGAATTTCAAGAAAATCAGCAAAAAGATAGTAGTACTTGTCACTTTAATTTGTTCTACTTTTTAAAAAAAGTTGATTCCTTTATGTGAAGTACATTTATAGTATATCCATTTCGATTTATTTGTTCAGTTTTAATTTGATACAAATAATAATAAAGTTATAATTTTTATCAAGAAAGTTTAAAATATAAAGAAATAAATATATGAAGAAGTCAAAGAAAGTTCAATGTTAACTGTATATAATGTATATACACATAAAATATAATTTTAATCAAATATAAATAGTGTAACTTTCGTTGAAGAAGGTTTAGATGAACTTTCTCGATTCTATCTAGCTCCGCTCCTGAACATTAAGTTTAAGAAAGTATGTAATTAAGATTTTGAATTTTAAGGTCTTAAATTAAAAATATGTAAAATACATGAAATATTTTTATTTTTATTTTGTAATCTTTAATATATTATGTAAAGTTAAAAATATATATATATTGTTTTTAAATAAACTTAAAAAATGACAAATAAACTAAAAAGGGAATTATAAATTACCAAAGTCAATAATGTTAATGTGTCTTTATAGTTAAAGCAACTTTATTTTAAAAGTAAAATCTCTATCACACTATTATAAGTCATTTTCTTTCTTTTAAGAGAAGTGAGATGATTTCTAGCATTAGATTATTCATGAAAATTAATTACATTTTCTTTATGCTACATAAATTTAAAGGAAAGAAAATAGCTTTGAAGAGGAAATAATCTTCTATGATTATATTAACGAGTAAAAATATATTTAAAGTATTTCAATTTTTTAAGTTTTAGGTCTGGAACTATTATGTGAGTGAGTTTTTTTATTTGAACTATACCAAGTATTTATCAGAACACACATGAATTATTAGCTGTTCATTTTTTCTATCTGAATAGCAGTAATGTTTTTCGTTAGAAAGAAGTGAACAAATTAACAGTTTAGATTAAAAAAAAAACCGATACACATGATTATTCAAATATAAAATTTAGCAAATCGAAATATCTTACTTATATATTTTTTTATCTTTTAGTTTATATGTAATTTGAATAAAAAAAAATGGTCTTTGTAGATTTCTTATATATAAAAATAAAACTTTTTATTAAAAAAATATATAAAATTAAAAATAAATTTATAAAATAGTCAATTCATGGCATGCTCATTCTTGCATTTTCTTGCCTTTTTTTTGTGTCTACAAAATAAAAGATCCTCCTTATGTCAATCCATATATACTCAACCCAACCATTATCCATTTAGTTTTTGTGGAGTGGCTTTTTGTGTTATTGGAGATAGACTAGGATTTAGCAAGGTGTCAATTTGCATGCCTATTAATTTTTTTTTTTTATCATGATATTAGAGTCGATTTTTTTTTAATTTATTATTTAGCTGCTATTGAATTTTACTTTATATTAATATTATTTTAATATGTTTATTCACGTGTATGTTAGGAACAAATAAAAATAAACAGAACGAGTAATACTTCATATTCAGTAATATCACTAAAATTGAGGCAGAAGGAATTTTATTATAATATAACATTGAGTTTGAGGCGAAAGCAGACACATCTCTATTGACGTGCTCACTTTCAACAAGCATATTTTTTATTTATTTTTTCGTAGAAAAAACATGCTTCTTAATAAGTATAGAATTTCTTCAAAATTATTGAACCACCTTTATATATGCATTTAGTTTTAAATTCAGTATATTTTAGTTATGTAACTTTATTACTTTAAAAGCAGTAATATTTGAAACTATTTTGAGTAAGAAATTAATAATCGGTGAAGAAAAATACTTTAATTACGAACATCGCAATAGAACTCTTCAAATTAAAATTTTATTTTAGACAAAACAGTATAAATCATTTAATCAATATTACTTACAATTAATTAATATAAACAATATTTATCATATATTTATATTACACGTAATAAGGTCGGGTTAATATCATTTAAGTAACATCGTTTAAAAATAAACTTTATGAATAAATAATGAATCTATACACAACACAAGATTTTCATAACTAATATTTCCTCCATTTCTATCTAGTTGTCATTATTTTACGTTTTAAATTTCACATTCCTTAAAAAACTAAATTAATTTATTATTGTACTCGTATTTATTGTTCTCTTAATGTCGAATTTTCAATAATTGAATATGAATTAATTTATTTTACTTAATTAATTTAACAAACAGACATAAATAAATTACGTAGTTGTCCTATATTGATAAAATTCACATTATTTAACTTTCAATGTTAAAACAGAAAGAATAATACCATTTATGTATTATTTTTTGTATAATAATAAATATTAATTAATATTTAATTTTATTAAAAAAGAGAATTTTAGATTTAGAAAATCTAACTTACCAGTTACATTCATTGATTGTTTCACTTTTTACTGCAACAATCAGTAACTATAATAAAAATTATAAACTTTATTTTACCCCCACGTGCAATTAATGTAAAATTTAATTACATTCAAAATTACTGTAATTATAGGTGGCAATAACAACAATAATATATTAATCTTATTGTAGTTCAATAAAATATAAATTGTTGTGTACGTTAAATTTTAAAATATTCATCGAAGTACAGAGATATTATTTCGATAGATTCTTAGTTTTAAAAAAATAATTCAAAGTGGTCCTAAAAAATAAAATAAAATAGCAAAAGTACAAAAAATTAATAGACACTAACAATAGTACTTAACAATTAGTAACAAAGACTAAAATTACAACACAATAATAAAACTTTAAGAAAATGATTTTAATTTGACTTGATATAAAATTTAAGAAAATTAAATTAAATTAAATTTTATGATTCTGAACTAAAGTTATATCAAATATGTCGAGATATTATTTAATTGTGTGACGATAAACATGATAATGTCGATTCAATTATGTAAAAGAAAAGATATGTGCCTTAAGTGGTATACAACAAAATTTAAGGGACCTCATTTTATTAAAATAATAACAACTAATAGATTAATAATTTTTTAAAACGATATTGAATAATTACTATTAGTAAGAAAAGTAACTACAACCTCCATCTGCAAAATGACATAACTAACGTTCTCAAACTCTTAATAAAAAATTAAAAAAAGTATTGAAAATATTTTTAAATTTAACGAGAATTTAAATGTCTATCTCACGCATGTTGCAAGATCGATGGTGTACGTAAGTGTTAGTCAACTAAATAAATAATTTTAAAACTATCAACCGTCTGAAAACGAAACAATTACTTCATATCGAATTTAAAAGTGTTTTTCATACTTCTTTCTTTTACCTAAAAATTACCCCTCGATAAGTTGAAATTACGTCATTAACCGCTACTAGTGGCATTCCCACGTAATTATACCCCAACTCCAAGCCCTTATATTCAGATCTGTCACCATTTTCACCAACCTCATTCAATGTCCACGTGTCTCCATCCTATTCGTCTGTTTCTCTATAAAAATCACCTCACAATATCTATCAAGTCTCTCACTTTCTCTCTCTAGCTATTTATAGGGAGAGTAGGTTTTTACTTTCTCTCTCTAAAAATTCTCAGATCTATATATGTACATACAGAATATAGATACAGAAAGTGTTTGTATTTGTGTTGCGGTGGCCTCTCATTCGCTTGGTGCAGGTCGGGACCTACCTCGACGGCAACAATGGCGGTAGCTGACGGCGACGGCAGCGTACCGGTAAAAGAAAACTTATTTTTACATGTTGTTGCGTAGTTTGGGTCCCGCCTTGCATCAACTGAATAGGAGACTGCGGTGAATTTTGTTTGGACGAAATCAGATTTGTTATGGATCGATCTAATATCTACAGCTTATTTTACATGAGGTTTGAATTTGATGTTGATCTAAATAGATTTGTTTTTGTTGTATTTCGATTGAATTTAGCTGGATCTAACTTTGTTAATTGCGCAATTTGTAATTACTGTATAGATCTTAATGATGTATATCTCTATTTGTTCGTTGGATCTAAGATTTTGAAATTTCGATGCTGTTAGTGAAATAGAGAAGCTTAATTTTAATGAGAACTGTGAGATTTAGGTATTGTTTTTATTAAGCTAGAAGCATTCTACTTTCGATTCCGCTTTTAGAGGTAGGTTAGGAGGACATAGTAGCTTAAAGATCTGATTTGACGAATGCAATAAAAAACTTGTTTAAATATTTGTTACATGTAGTAGATCAACTTTTAGAGAAGTTTAGTGCTGTTGTTTTAGCCATAGAAATTGAATAGTGCAGACAATTCGTTAAGAAGGAAGATGCAGACATAGTAGCTTTAAAGATTCGATTTTTTATGAAGGCAATCAAAATACTTGTTAAAATATTTGTTACACTGTAGTAGATCAACTTTAGAGAGGTTTAGTGCTGTTGTTTTTGCCATAGAAACTGAATAGTGCAGACAATTTGTTAAGAAGGAAGATGCAGACATAGTAGCTTAAAGATTCGATATTTAATGAAGGCGATCAAAAACTGTTTAAATACTATTTGTTACACTGTAGTAGATTAACTTTAGAGAGGTTTAGTGCTATTGTTTCTGCCTTAGAAATTGAATAGTGCAGACAATTTGTTAAGAAGGAAGATGCAGACATAGTAGCTTAAAGATTCGATTTTTGACGAACGCAATCAAAAACTTGTTTAAATATTTGTTACACTGTAGTAGATCAATTTTAGAGAGGTTTAGTGCTGTTGATTTTGCAGTGCAGACAATTCATTAAGGAGTTTTCCATCTTTAAATCTTTCATTTGATACTAGTGCCAATTTTCCGATGTTTGTTGCACTTCAGTGTATATTAGGACTGAGGTTCTATATATGACAGAATCATTTTTCAATTTTTAGTTACCAGAAAGAATTTTCTGAGGAAAATATTTTTCACTGAGAGAAGAAAAATGACTTCTTTGTAGGATAAATTTCATTCCTTTTATAATCATTTGTTTCATGTGGTAGGCAAACAATGTTTTCAATCTGTAACTGTTAAGTAATTATCTTTTGAGAGAAATGTTCGATGAAAACTATCTTGTCACCTTTACCTTCCTCTGCCGATAATAAAATTATTTACTTAACCGAGAAAAGAAATAACTACCTGAATAACACTCATGTTTCAGAAAATGCTTTTTCAATGTTAATTCTTTTGATGGAAAACATTTATTTGCATATCTAGTGCAGACTGAGTCTCTGACATCTAGGTGCTCTTATCTTGGTTATAGGAGGAACAAGGTTATGTTCCTACAAAGCTGAAAAAATGCGACGGAGAAGGTAGGTGTGTACTTTTTCTTTTGCAGATAATGTACTTGGCCAAGTCATCTTATGCACCTATAAAGTGATAGGAGTTATATATAATCTACAACTTCTATGGTATTCTCTAAGTGCATGTTTTGCCTAGGTATTTGTTGATATGAAATATTAGTATAAAGAGTTTATTAACCTAGTTATGTGGAAAATTACCGCAGGCTAGACTTCATTGTTACTTCATTCTAAACAAAGGAAAACTATGCAACGTGCTTGTTGCATGTTTTTTTTACGTTGTTTCTATTCGATCAACTTACTTTTTTTGGAGAATTTTCTATTCTATCAACTTAGCACACTTATTTTAGGTTTTAGATTAACTTGGAAGCTAATGGTGCGTATTTCAGTATTATGATCTCGTCTCTGTAACTTTTTTGTATGCGGT
>JAJJBR010000743.1:0-13631 GCA_022817965.1 Solanum lycopersicoides
TTATTATTATTGTTATTGTTATTTTATTATTATTATTATTATTATATTATTATTATTATTATATATTATTATTATTATTATTATTATTATTATTATTATTATTATTATATTATTATTATTATATATTATTATTATTATTATTGTTATTATTATTATTATTGTTATTGTTATTATTATTTTTATTGTTATTTTATTGTTATTATTATTGTTATTGTTATTATTATTGTTATTGTATTATTATTATTATTGTTATTATTATTATTATTTTTTATTTTATGTTATTATTATTATTATTATTATTATTATTATTGTTATTATTGTTATTATTATTATTATTATTATTATTATTATTATTATTATTATTATTTTATTATTATTATTATTATTATTATTATTATCTCTGAGGCTGGCGGTAGTCCGCACGCCATCTAGATCTAGCTTAGCACATGACCAACTTATACTTGAAACGTATTATAGCTTTGTTAAATGTTTTATCCTAAATTTTGACTGTATGGTAAATTTTTACTCAAGCATGGAGCCTGTCACAATAATATACATCTTAATGTATAACACTTCTAACATGGGTTTCAGGCTGCCCCTTTCTTCAACAATTAACGGGGACTTACAATACCACATGCTCGTTACCATTAACAGTGTATTATCAGACTGTACCACCATCTCGAAACCAAGTCAAAACTTGTGATAAAAGATTTAAGAACTATAATAAGAATTCATTATAAGTTGATTAGATCCAGATATTAAACAAGAACATCAGACAGAAATTATGCAGCTAGCATGGATATGAAAGTTATCTTAGCCAGCCATGTAGGCGGCAACAATAAAAGAAAATAATATTAAAATAACTTAAAAGAAAAATACCTTTAAGCAAATCTTCAAACCAAAGCTTCTTTATTGATTCACACAAGAGAGTTTTTACAAGAGGGAGAGAACAAACTTAGAGAGAAAAGAAAATAAAACTTAAAAAACTTGCCTCTAAGCCTCAGAATGAGGCTTCTTATATAGAAAAATAAAAAGTAAAATGGGTCCCTTATGTGGGCCCAAAATAGTGTTTTAAATAATACTTTAAACAGTAAGATACTGTTTTTGATAAGGAAGAATAATTAAATCTTATCCTTTCCTTTCAAAGTCTTCATTATTGTATCATCTTGTTCTTTAATTGATGCTAGGAAATCTTCCACCTTTTGCAATTGTCTTTCTGTTAATTCAATATCTTCTTCAACAGATTGTGCATCAGCAGCATCACTATGTCCACTTTTCATTGAAGTGTCTGATTTATCAAACTCAGAAATGTTTTGCAACAAATTCTTTTTAATTTCTTCCAAATAGTCATTTATCATTTCTTCTTTATTTCCATCTTGAATGGAAATCCTCCGAGCAATATGCTTGATTGAACTCCCAGTAGAAATTCCTTTTTGAGGAGAGTTCTGATATGCCTTGATGGTATTGGTGATTTGATCCAATAACTCTTGTCCATATAATTGTCCAGTTGCTGGGTCTTGTCTATTTAATTTTTCCCAAAAATTGGTAAAATATTTGCGATATAAACAAGGAATGTTTTCATTTGGGGTATAACCCACTTCGGGAATCCATTTATGGATCCATGGAATAGAAAACTCAATAAAGAAATACATTTGATCAATTTTGTCAATATTCGATATATGATCTTGCAAAAATAGATCAGTTAAAAATGGGGAAACTTTTACCCATTGCTTATATAAAGTATTGAAATTATAAGGTAAAATCTTTACCGTAGGGCCATGAATAGACCACCAGTTTATAAACCAATTGGGTAAACTTTTTGTAAAAACTTGAGCACAAACTTTTAGAAACCAAGTATGTTTAAGTTTATCATTATTATAATAAAATATTTTATGAAATGCCTGGATATAATCCCAGTAAGTAAAACTCATGTTTATTTTATTAACTGAAACCTGTCTCTCCTGCATTGTGGAGATTCCCCAGTCTTCTGCAGATATAATCTGCTTAATAGTAATTTTGGAGAAGTTATAAACATTCTTATCATAATCAGAAATGAAATGCTGAAATTCAGCACTGCCTGTATGACTTAGAATAGATTCATAGTAAGTGCGAGTCTTATACGATTCGCCAGGGAAATATAATCCCTTTGTCAAATACCTTTGGAGTATCTTCCAAGGTTCATTACTTCTCTGAATATCAGAATTTTCTAAAAGAAATATAATTTCTTTTGTTGCCGTTTCTTCTGAAACTCTGACAAGATCAGCTTCTTTAGTTAAAGAGGCGTAGGTATTACCTTGCTCTTTTTTCTGCAGATATGCCTGAATTTGTTCATATAATGAACTATCTTTAGGAATATCCTTAAGATTTATAGAAGATGAAGCCGATGAAGAAGCTTCGCCAATCTTTGAATTGATCAAAGTTTTACTTCCTAACTGTATAACAGGAAAGGAAGAGTCGTATGACGACCTTGCAGATTGCTGTGAAGAGGATGATCTTCCCCTTCCTCGATGATTTTTACCCCCACGACCACGAACATGTGACCATGGTGGAGGATCAGTACCTCCCATACTGCACAATTTTGTTTAACAAGTTGGTTAGTACAAATTAGAAAAATATCCTGAAATATCAAGTTCCCAATCATAACAGGATCTCTGAGGCTGGCGGTAGTCCGCACGGCCATCTAGATCTAGCTTAGAATATGACCAACTTATACTTGAAACGTATTATAGCTTTGTTAAATGTTTTATCCTAAATTTTGACTGTATGGTAAACTTTTACTCAAGCATGGAGCCTGTCACAATAATATACATGTTAATGTATAACACTTCTAACATGGGTTTCAGGCTGCCCCTTTCTTCAACAATTAACGGGGACTTACAATACCACATGCTCGTTACCATTAACAGTGTATTATCAGACTGTACCACCATCTCAAAAACCAAGTCAAAACTTGTGATAAAAGATTTAAGAACTATAATAAGAATTCATTATAAGTTGATTAGATCCAGATATTAAACAAGAACATCAGACATAAATTATGCAGCTAGCATGGATATGAAAGTTATCTTAGCCAGCCATGTAGGCGGCAACAATAAAAGAAAATAATATTAAAATAACTTAGAAGAAAAATACCTTTAAGCAAATCTTCAAACCAAAGCTTCTTTATTGATTCACACAAGAGAGTTTTTACAAGAGGGAGAGAACAAACTTAGAGAGAAAAGAAAATAAAACTTAAAAAACTTTTTGAAGAAGATGATTTTGAAGAAGCCATTTCTAAAATCTTATTTCGAAGATTTTCATCAGAAACATCCTTTAAAAGTTCAATAACATTTTCAGAAGAAATCATTTTAAAAGTTAATTCTTCAAAATTTTGTTGTAAATGATCTAAATAGGAATCATTCATCTGAGATTGCAATTTATAAAATTCATCCTGTCCACAAGTACAATTATTACCTGGACAATTAACACATTTTTGATTACCATTATCGGCATTACTATCAGTACTATAACCTGAAGAATAACCAGAAGAATTTGAATCTGAATCTGATTCATATAATAACTCATAAAGTTTATCTTGAGTCGATTCATCCAACTCTAAAGCTTTAAACTTATCGGCCTTACAATTTGCTGCAAGATGACCAAAACGTCCACACTTGTAGCATTTAATATTTTTCAAATCTCTTTTAGAGAAACTCCTAGCAAACCTTGTTGCTTTTCTGTGAGCTTTCTTTTCTTCTTTCTTTTCCTTGTATCGTTTTGAACGATGACGTCTTTTATGCTTTCGCGAATGTCTTTCTTCAGTTTGACCTGTCTTTGGTTTAGAACTAGACGGTCCTTCTATTCCAAATTGTGTACAAAAATCTCCCAATTGAGATTTTTCAGACATTTGAGTTCTTTTAATCTGTTGAGCCAACTTAAGCTCATTACAGAGATTTAATCCTTCTTGAGTACAAATCCCTATTAACTTTCCATAAGTTAATCTATCATAAGGGATTTCTGGTTGATCTCCTCTCAGAACTTTCTTAACTCTTTCAGAAAATAATGAAGGAAGACCATCTATGAATCTGTTCTTCCAATAACTTGATTTACTTTCAGGTAGATCCATTACTCTACTCATGAAAGTATCCTTATACCATCGGAAATATCCCAGATGGTTACATTTCAAACCATTTAATAGAGTTCGAATAGTCTCATTTTGATTGGAAAATCTTCCATTAAAATGTTCTAAAATAGTTAGAACAAGTGTATAAACTGCATCTTCAACTTTTTGAGTTGTAATCCTTTCTACTGGTTTTCCATCATCACCAGTAATTATTTCTCTTTTAGATTCTTCTTTGTATGCAGTTGTTATTGCATACTTTTCCTCAGAGGTTAAGAAATTATCCCACCATCCTCTTAGTTGACCTGTAAATCCTGCTATAATCATTTTACATATAGCATGATCAGTATTCTGATTCGTATGACGACAGATTGATGAGTACATCAACATCCGATGTACCATAATGGAAACCTGTCTTTCAGTTAAGGCATCCAAATTCCATTCATACACCTCATTACCACTGTAAGATGTGTTTGTTTGATTCCAATCTCTTTCTTCGGTTAACACATCCTGAGGAGTAGGACGAGGATAATAATAAGTCATCATTGAAGGGAGAGTTGCATAACCCCCTTTTCCTATAATCCTTTGCTGGTTATTTTTACCAGCTTGAAATCTTCGAGCATTAATTTCCGAAACATCCTGATTTGGATCTTGAATACCAAGGAGTTGATTTTCAATCTTAGCAATATTAGATTCAGAAAAATCATTTGTAATTGGTTTTGAACTTAAACCAGACAATTTTTTATCAATAAGATTTTCTAAATCATTAAAAGATTTAACTTTAAAATCAGCAGTATCAATAGGACGCTGAATATGAGTAGGAACACTCAAAGGAATTTTTGAAGTAGAAGGTTTATCTTCTTTTGGACATTTTTGAAATTCCTTGACCAAAATAATTAATTCATCTAATTTTTTATCTAAAGAACTAATATGTTCTCCAAGAACTTTAACATATAAACTCAAATAATTATTTTGAGAAATTAAATTATTAATCTCATGAATAGTAATCTGGGCAACATCTGTTTGAATAAACTTTTGAAAAGCTGAAAAAGTTAACCCAGTATTATTAGGTAAAATAAACGGAGCTTGAGGAGGATAAATGGCCTTAGTTATAGTGCCATCATTTGCTTTAAAAGTTCTTTCAATAACCCTTATATACAAAGGTAAATAAGTAGTTATAAACCACGGAACAAAATAAATAATTTTGTTATGCAAAGCACAAGTTTCATAAAACTCTTGAGAAATATTATTTAAATCTTCTTGACTATAAGTCTCAAAAAACCAAGTTCTAAACTGATTCCATTTTTTATTATAAAATTCTTTTTGAATATGTTTTCTGACCAGAGATCCTGGACTAAAATCCAATTGTTGACTCATCATCATCATCACATATCATTAAGATCTGTTGATTTATCAACGTTGAAATCCATTTCGGACTGAGTTGGATCCAAATCTGACAACTTATCAGTTGCTTGAACAATATTAGTTTTAGGGTCGATCCTTACCCTTTCAACTAATCCATCACTCATAGTATCACTTAGAGTGTGAAGAGACAAAGGTCTTCTTCTTGCTGAACCGTAACTAGGACCTTCATAACTTACTGGAGATATATGCTGAATTTCTGGTAACCTTCTATAACCAGAAAAAGATCTCCTATTATAAACAGGAGGAGGATTATCATGAAACTCAATGTAAACCTTACCATCTGGATTTTGAGTAATATGAGAATAATCACTTTTAGTGACGTCTTCAGCAACCTGTCTTTGAGATACAACATCATTTAATATCCATTTATCAGGAAAATTAATTTCATCCCATTTAATAGGTCTTCTAGTTGTAATTTTAGACTTAGCAAAATTAGTTTCAACTAGAATAGTCTCGTCTACCGAATCATATAATTTACAACGAGGATTCAAAGTAGTTAATAACTTGAAATAAATCCTGTAAGATAAACATATAAGCTCAGATCCAGGAACATAATTATAACCATAAGTTTTAACATTTAATGTTAAAGCATCAAGAATATTCTTATCAGATAAAGATAATTGCAAATTAGGTTGCGTATTAAAATAAACTGGTCCATAAGCAACCGTTGATTCAATAGAACCCATCAAAGATTGTCTAAAATCTAAATTTCTAGCATCTCTTAGAGCTGCTAAAAATGTTTCAGGTAACCCTTTAAGAGTTAAAGGTTTAAAAGCAATTTGAACCATGCCAACATGCATCCAGTTATATCTAGATTTATAAATCTCAATATCTCTTTTATTCAATAATTGAACAACCTGTTCATCACAATTGAGAGCTAAAGATTGTTCGGTAGTTTTAACCACCTGCTTTGTAGATAATTTATCAAACCAACCATAATCATAAATCAATTTTGTATCCACTTTAGGGATAGTCCATTTGTTTAACAAATCAAGATTCTGAGGTATATCTACCTCTTCTAGTCTAGTACTCTTTATATTATTATCACCAAAATTCATAAGTTTGATAAGATTTCATATCCATGCTTCGCATACATCAGATCTGTTACATGTTCTTACAGAATATCTGGCTCTGATACCATAACAGGATCTCTGAGGCTGGCGGTAGTCCGCACGGCCATCTAGATCTAGCTTAGCACATGACCAACTTATACTTGAAACGTATTATAGCTTTGTTAAATGTTTTATCCTAAATTTTGACTGTATGGTAAACTTTTACTCAAGCATGGAGCCTGTCACAATAATATACATGTTAATGTATAACACTTCTAACATGGGTTTCAGGCTGCCCCTTTCTTCAACAATTAACGGGGACTTACAATACCACATGCTCGTTACCATTAACAGTGTATTATCAGACTGTACCACCATCTCGAAACCAAGTCAAAACTTGTGATAAAAGATTTAAGAACTATAATAAGAATTCATTATAAGTTGATTAGATCCAGATATTAAACAAGAACATCAGACAGAAATTATGCAGCTAGCATGGATATAAAAGTTAATTTAACAAAGCTATAATACGTTTCAAGTATAAGTTGGTCATGTGCTAAGCTAGATCTAGATGGCCGTGCGGACTACCGCCAGCCTCAGAGATCCTGTTATGGTATAAGAGCCAGATATTCTGTAAGAACATGTAACAATCTGATGTATGCGAAGCATGGATATGAAATCTTATCAAACTTATATTTAACTGATTGAGCATCAGTTCTAATAATAAATTTTTGATTATACAAATCATCTTGAAATTTTAAAACACATTTAACAATGCATAACATTTCATGAGCAACAGTCGCATATTTACGCTGAGATTCAGACCATTTGCCTGAATGAAATCTAATAAGATATTCAACTTTGTCATGGGGATTAACTTGCTTTAAGATTCCACCATAACCAATATTAGAAGCATCAGTCTCAACAATCTTAATCCAATATGGATTAGCTAAAGTAAGACAAGGTAAATATTTAACTCTTTGCTTAATAGATTTAACTAATTCAGTAAGGTCTTTATTCCAAGGTAACATCTTACCTTTCTTCAACCTATCAGTTAAAGGTGCAAGATCTTTAGATAAATTTTTATAAAACGGGGAAATATAATTTAAGCTTCCCAAAAATCTTTGCAACATAGTTTTATCAGTAATTTCATCAGGAAATTTTGATGCAAAATCGATGGATCTCTGAATAGGAGTAATTTTTCCTTGACAAATTTGATGACCCAAAAATCTCACATTAGTCTGAAAAAGACTCATTTTGGTTTTAGATATAACTAAACCATTTTGTATAACAATATTCTTAAAAATATAAGATGCTTAATATGATATTCTAATGTTTTAGAATAAACAAGAATATCATCAATATAAACAATTATGAAATCCATATAAGGATTAAAAATATCATTCATAATTTTTTGAAATTCAGAAGAAGCATTCTTTAAACCAAAAGGCATAACATTCCATTCGTATTGACCAAATGGAACATTAAAAGCAGTTCGATAAGTATGTTCCTTTAAAATCTGAATTTGCCAATAACCTGATTTTAAATCAAATTTAGAAAATATATTAGCATCATATAATCGGGAAAGAAGATCTTTCTTATTCGGAATAGAATATCTAATCCATTTTAAAACTTTGTTCAAAGGTTTATAGTTTATTACCAACCTGGGAACACCTCTTTCTTGTTCTGCAGCGTTATTAACATAAAAAGCAGTACAAGACCATGGAGATTTAGAGGGTTTTATAAGTCCCTTTTGTAATAAACTATCAATTTCCTTTTTACATAAATCAACTAATTCTGCATTCATTTGACAGGGGCGAGATTTTGTAGGAATATCTGATTCAGAAAAAGAATCTTCATAAGGCAAAGTCACAATATGCTTTTTCCTGTCCCAAAAAGCATTTGGATGATCTGCACAAATATCAGCTGCCATTTTTGCAGAAACCAATTTATTTTTTTCTTGTACTTTAGGAGATTGTAAAGACTCTGAAATATTCAGACTATAAATTTCCATTTGTAAAGAATCAATATGTTTTTGTTTTAAATGAATTAAAGAATTAATATCTCTAGTAACAGGTTCAGTTATGAACTCGAAATTAATGGAATTACCATTATAATTTGCTGTAAATCCTTTTGCATTTAAATTAGAAAAGGGATAAATAGCATTAATAAAAGGAGTACCAAGAATAATTGGCGGATATAATTGATTTTTAACCAGAAAGAAAAAGTGAGGGATACAAACTTTACTCTGGCAAATACAAGTATTAGACAATTTATATTTTATGTCTAAAGCATGATTAGAAGCAGATTTAACAATGTGAGTTGTTTTTTTCAAAAAATCTTGAAGGAATTAATCCTTCCTGAATACAACTAACATCAGCACCACTATCAATCATAGCAATACTTGTAATTTTAAAATTATTATTAATCAGAATGGTACAATTTATATACCAACGATGAGCAGTAATAATTTGCATCATTCCCAAAAATTTAGGACTAAGAGATTCATGAATCTCTTCATCAATAGCCACAGACTTACCTTTATCATTTAAAGAAGATGAAGAAATATCTTTATCATTTTCTAACTGAGAAATACGATGATTATTGATCAAATGATTTTGTTTTAAAGATTTGATTTCTCTTTTAAGGTTTTCAACCTCGTATTTTAAATCATCAAGAGACGTATCTCTAGTTTTTACAATATCTTGTCCTTTCTTTTCAAGTCGAGAAAATACTTCTTGCAAAGAATAGGGACTAGCATTGTAATTAAAATTTTCAAAAACCTTTTCTTCATTTACATGACCAACTTATACTTGAAACGTATTATAACTTTGTTAAATGTTTTATCCTAAATTTTGACTGTACGGTAAACTTTTACTCAAGCATGGAGCCTGTCACAATAATATACATGTTAATGTATAACACTTCTAACATGGGTTTCAGGCTGCCCCTTTCTTCAACAATTAACGGGGACTTACAATACCACATGCTCGTTACCATTAACAGTGTATTATCAGACTGTACCACCATCTCGAAACCAAGTCAAAACTTGTGATAAAAGATTTAAGAACTATAATAAGAATTCATTATAAGTTGATTAGATCCAGATATTAAACAAGAACATCAGACAGAAATTATGCAGCTAGCATGGATATGAAAGTTATCTTAGCCAGCCATGTAGGCGGCAACAATAAAAGAAAATAATATTAAAATAACTTAAAAGAAAAATACCTTTAAGCAAATCTTCAAACCAAAGCTTCTTTATTGATTCACACAAGAGAGTTTTTACAAGAGGGAGAGAACAAACTTAGAGAGAAAAGAAAATAAAACTTAAAAAACTTGCCTCTAAGCCTCAGAATGAGGCTTCTTATATAGAAAAATAAAAAGTAAAATGGGTCCCTTATGTGGGCCCAAAATAGTGTTTTAAACAATACTTTAAACAGTAAGATACTGTTTTTGATAAGGAAGAATAATTAAATCTTATCCTTTCCTTTCAAAGTCTTCATTATTGTATCATCTTGTTCTTTAATTGATGCTAGGAAATCTTCCACCTTTTGCAATTGTCTTTCTGTTAATTCAATATCTTGTTCAACAGATTGTGCATCAGCAGCATCACTATGTCCACTTTTCATTGAAGTGTCTGATTTATCAAACTCAGAAATGTTTTGCAACAAATTCTTTTTAATTTCTTCCAAATAGTCATTTATCATTTCTTCTTTATTTCCATCTTGAATGGAAATCCTCCGAGCAATATGCTTGATTGAACTCCCAGTAGAAATTCCTTTTTGAGGAGAGTTCTGATATGCCTTGATGGTATTGGTGATTTGATCCAATAACTCTTGTCCATATAATTGTCAGTTGCTGGGTCTTGTCTATTTAATTTTTCCCAAAAATTGGTAAAATATTTGCGATATAAACAAGGAATGTTTTCATTTGGGGTATAACCCACTTCGGAAATCCATTTATGGATCCATGGAATAGAAAACTCAATAAAGAAATACATTTGATCAATTTTGTCAATATTCGATATATGATCTTGCAAAAATAGATCAGTTAAAAATGGGGAAACTTTTACCCATTGCTTATATAAAGTATTGAAATTATAAGGTAAAATCTTTACCGTAGGGCCATGAATAGACCACCAGTTTATAAACCAATTGGGTAAACTTTTTGTAAAAACTTGAGCACAAACTTTTAGAAACCAAGTATGTTTAAGTTTATCATTATTATAATAAAATATTTTATGAAATGCCTGGATATAATCCCAGTAAGTAAAACTCATGTTTATTTTATTAACTGAAACCTGTCTCTCCTGCATTGTGGAGATTCCCCAGTCTTCTGCAGATATAATCTGCTTAATAGTAATTTTGGAGAAGTTATAAACATTCTTATCATAATCAGAAATGAAATGCTGAAATTCAGCACTGCCTGTATGACTTAGAATAGATTCATAGTAAGTGCGAGTCTTATACGATTCGCCAGGGAAATATAATCCCTTTGTCAAATACCTTTGGAGTATCTTCCAAGGTTCATTACTTCTCTGAATATCAGAATTTTCTAAAAGAAATATAATTTCTTTTGTTGCCGTTTCTTCTGAAACTCTGACAAGATCAGCTTCTTTAGTTAAAGAGGCGTAGGTATTACCTTGCTCTTTTTTCTGCAGATATGCCTGAATTTGTTCATATAATGAACTATCTTTAGGAATATCCTTAAGATTTATAGAAGATGAAGCCGATGAAGAAGCTTCGCCAATCTTTGAATTGATCAAAGTTTTACTTCCTAACTGTATAACAGGATCGGAAGAGTCGTATGACGACCTTGCAGATTGCTGTGAAGAGGATGATCTTCCCCTTCCTCGATGATTTTTACCCCCACGACCACGAACATGTGACCATGGTGGAGGATCAGTACCTCCCATACTGCACAATTTTGTTTAACAAGTTGATTAGTACAAATCAGAAAAATATCCTGAAATATCAAGTTCCCAATCATTATCAGCAAGAGATAATTCAGAAAAGGGAGAACCACTTATAAAAAAGTCTAGAACTACATCATCGATAATTATATCGAGGATTTTTTCTTTTAAGTCTGCATTAAAAGGTAAAACTCTTAAAATTGTAATAAGAACTTTATCACCTAGAAAATATTGATAATGAGACATAGTAACAAAATTTAGGAAGACAAGAATTCTCTTGATAAGAAATCAGGAAGTGAATTATCAGTTCCCTTTTTATATTGGATTTCAAAGTCGAACGGAGCTAATTGTGCTTGCCACCTGGCAAACATTAACTTTGAAATATCATGTTTAAAATCTTTATCAAACATATATTTAACTGATTGAGAATCAGTTCTAATAATAAATTTTTTATTATACAAATCATCTTGAAATTTTAAAACACATTTAACAATGCATAACATTTCATGAGCAACAGTCGCATATTTACGCTGAGATTCAGACCATTTGCCTGAATGAAATCTAATAAGATATTCAACTTTGTCATGGGATTAACTTGCTTTAAGATTCCACCATAACCAATATTAGAAGCATCAGTCTCAACAATCTTAATCCAATATGGATTAGCTAAAGTAAGACAAGGTAAATATTTAACTCTTTGCTTAATAGATTTAACTAATTCAGTAAGGTCTTTATTCCAAGGTAACATCTTACCTTTCTTCAACCTATCAGTTAAAGGTGCAAGATCTTTAGATAAATTTTTATAAAACGGGGAAATATAATTTAAGCTTCCCAAAAATCTTTGCAACATAGTTTTATCAGTAATTTCATCAGGAAATTTTGATGCAAAATCGATGGATCTCTGAATAGGAGTAATTTTTCCTTGACAAATTTGATGACCCAAAAATCTCACATTAGTCTGAAAAAGACTCATTTTGGTTTTAGATATAACTAAACCATTTTGTATAACAATATTCTTAAAAATATCAAGATGCTTAATATGATATTCTAATGTTTTAGAATAAACAAGAATATCATCAATATAAACAATTATGAAATCCATATAAGGATTAAAAATATCATTCATAATTTTTTGAAATTCAGAAGGAGCATTCTTTAAACCAAAAGGCATAACATTCCATTCGTATTGACCAAATGGAACATTAAAAGCAGTTCGATAAGTATGTTCCTTTAAAATCTGAATTTGCCAATAACCTGATTTTAAATCAAATTTAGAAAATATATTAGCATCATATAATCGGGAAAGAAGATCTTTCTTATTCGGAATAGGATATCTAATCCATTTTAAAACTTTGTTCAAAGGTTTATAGTTTATTACCAACCTGGGAACACCTCTTTCTTGTTCTGCAGCGTTATTAACATAAAAAGCAGTACAAGACCATGGAGATTTAGAGGGTTTTATAAGTCCCTTTTGTAATAAACTATCAATTTCCTTTTTACAGAAATCAAATAATTCTGCATTCATTTGACAGGGGCGAGATTTTGTAGGAATATCTGATTCAGAAAAAGAATCTTCATAAGGCAAAGTCACAATATGCTTTTTCCTGTCCCAAAAAGCATTTGGATGATCTGCACAAATATCAGCTGCCATTTTTGCAGAAATCAATTTAATTTTTTCTTGTACTTTAGGAGATTGTAAAGACTCTGAAATATTCAGACTATAAATTTCCATTTGTAAAGAATCAATATGTTTTTGTTTTAAATGAATTAAAGAATTAATATCTCTAGTAACAGGTTCAGTTATGAACTCGAAATTAATGGAATTACCATTATAATTTGCTGTAAATCCTTTTGCATTTAAATTAGAAAAGGGATAAATAGCATTAATAAAAGGAGTACCAAGAATAATTGGCGGATATAATTGATTTTTAACCAGAAAGAAAAAGTGAGGGATACAAACCTTACTCTGGCAAATACAAGTATTAGACAATTTATATTTTATGTCTAAAGCATGATTAGAAGCAGATTTAACAATGTGAGTTGTTTTTTTCAAAAATCTTGAAGGAATTAATCCTTCCTGAATACAACTAACATCAGCACCACTATCAATCATAGCAATACTTGTAATTTTTAAAAATCA